>PVIA01004856.1:0-127856 GCA_004024845.1 Tonatia bakeri | reverse complement strand
GGGCGGGGCGCCGGGGCTTCACCACACTGCCTTCCAGGTGCAGAGGACGAAGAAGTTTGATTGGCAGCAGTGACAGTGGCACGGCCATGTGAACGTGCTTCATGCCACTGAACTATGCACTTAAAAGGGGCTAAAGGGGTCAAATTTATGGCCCGTATATTTACATCAATAAAAAAATCAATATGGCCTGTATATTTACCCCAATTCAAAAAAAGGGTTTTTATTTGCCCACGTTTGTTCCTGCCCCTGCCCTTGGGCAGTGCAGGGTCCAGCAGTGAGGCAGGCAGGCTGCAGGCCCCTCCCCCCAAAGGGGTTGGCACCAGCAGAGAACCAGGTGGTGGGAGCTGAGGACCGAGACCCATTTGCTGCCTCCGGGGGCAGGGGGCACTGCGAAAGGAGGCAGCCCTGAGACAGGCGTGCCCCAGCCCCAGAGGGAGCCCCTACCCAGGCTCCTTTCAATACGAGGCAGTCTGAGTGAGCAGCTCCAGGCTCTTACACGGACCAGGAACACTGTGAGTGTGAGACAGGCAGTCCCCACTCACCCCACACAGCGTCTTAGGCCAAAAATGCTGGTTCAGCCCCCACATGCCAATCCTGGTCCCTGCCTGGCCAGCCCAGGAACCAACATCCAACAAAAAACAATGCCTCCCATCTCTCCCAGCGCCTGCCACCAAGGAAGGCAAAGTGTGGTCTGCCCACCCTCTCCAGGGCCAGGAGAGGGCACTCCCGGTGCAAGGACACAGAGAAAATGCCATCCCGAGAGACTCCCGCCTGACCACCTGAGGTGAGAAGCAGCAGGCCAAAGCCTGGGGTGAGAGGTGGGTGAAATGAGGTGAGACAGCCTGAGGAATGGCCTATCAGCGGTCCCCAAACTTTTCAGCGCCAGGACCAGGGTTGTGGGAGACGGTGGGGGCACTGGAGTTGCTCAGGTGAGCTTCACTGCTCACTGTGGCCCAGCGGGGAGACAGCAGGTGGAGCTCCAGCGCCCTGGGCCAGAGACGGGGCTGGGGACCCCTGGCCTAGATTACACCTTGAGTCACAACGTGCACTAGAGCAGTCACTTCCCCTTCTGGATCGCCTGCAGCCTCCTTCATTTCCTTCTTGGTAAAACCAGGATTCCGCCCCAGGGCCCAGGAAGCACTCCTAGGTATACATCCTAGATAAGCAAGTGTGGGAGTGCACCCAGGGGCAGGGGCGTGTGTTCAGAGGCTTTTTCATAATCACTGCAACCGGAAACAAGGCCGAAGCCCACCCTCGGGGGCAGAAGCAGGCTGTGGCACCCCCTCACAATGAACACGGCGCAGCAACGAAAAGGCGCAAACTGCCGAGGCCAACGGGACCACACACGGACCTTACAGAGTCTGTGCTGGGAGAAAGGAGCCAGAAGCGCCAGATTAAAATCAGCTCATACTGTGTGGCTCCATTTACATAAACCCAAGGACAAGCAAGACTAACCCTTGGGAAGTCGCTCAACAGCACGGCCACTGAGAGTGTGGGGAGGCGGAGTAACTGATTGGGCCCCGGGGACATTCCAAGCGGCGGGAAACGTACAGTATTTTTATCTGGGTAGGGGTCACACAGGTGACTCATCTGTAACAATTCCTCAAACTACATCCTAATTTACTGTCTGTAAATTTTATTTCAATTTACAAACAGCTGGTAACTCATACTCCGCCTTTCTCTGAGGAATACAATGAGGTGATACAGACAGGCTGTGTGCAGAAAAGCCACAGAAGGGGTGGGGTGCATGGGCTCCGAGTCAGAAGGACCAGGGTTCAAATCCTGATGCTCCACTGACTGGATACATTTTTTTCAGTTTTGATTTTTGGTTGTTGTTGACCAGATTTTTTATAACAAAAGTAATTTGTACTTACTGTCACAAGTCAAAGATGAATAAAGAAAAATTTTATGTGCTTCCCATCCCCCTCCAAGCCCACCTCTTAAGCTTCCTTCTACAAGCTTTTCTCCCTTAACAGAACAACACAAACACCCCTCCTGGTGGGTGCATACAGCTCCAAACCTATCTGTCTAATGGTGGCATGCCAGGTCACTGTATCACTACTCATTCAACCACTAGACACCAAGTATCCATCATGCCAACCAGACAGGCACAGTCCTAGCCCTTCATGAAATGCATTCCAACAAAAGAACGAAAAAGGAGGGAGAACCAACGAGAAATACAGTAGAGACAGGCCCTAGCTGGGTAGCTCAGTTGGTCAGAGCACTGTCCCAGTATGCCAAAGTTGTAGGTCCAATCCCTGGTCAGGGCACACATGAGAATCAACCAATAAATGACAACGAAGCGACGTTTCTCTCTCTCTCTCTCTCAAATTAACCAATAAAAATTACTTTTAATTTAAAAATACAAGAAAAAAGAAGACAAAACACAATGAGACACATTCTCTACATTGTGAAATGGGCTACAAGGGGCTGAGATGCTGAGGTTAAGAAACACAGAAGGCAGCTGAAAAGGACACACGATAGTCCCAGAGGCCTGTGCTGACGCTGAAGAGCAGGGAGGTGTCGGCCTCGGGAACTGCACACCAGGCACCGGGAACACGGCAGGCAAAAGCCCCGAGGTGGGGAAGAACTTGGAACTGCAGCGAGAGGGTGTGGTCCCCACTGCCCGCCCCCAGAATCCTGTGCCCAGGGTTTTATATCCTGACACTTTTACTTCTTTAGGACAAGCTACCAAAACGTGGGCTGCTTAGACAAAAAGGCATGTACCTTTTAAAAACTATAGAAAATACTGCTATATAACTTTTCCAAAAGGTTGTAGCATTTCACACAGAAACTGGAATTGCGTAAGAGGGCCGGTTTCCCCATATCCTCATGGGTTCACGTAGCTTCAAGCTTTTTCATCTTGCACATATGAAATCGCTCCACGTCCCTGTCTGCAGAGTGGGGTAAGCGACAGTTCCTCCTCCTCAGCAGGCTGTGTGGTTTAAATGAGCAATAAACCTTCGACCCTGGCGCGCCCGCACCCAGCACAGCGTGGATGCTCAACAAGTGGGAGCAGGCTGCTGCCGTCAGCTCTGTGCATGAGCCGGGAGGCAACTGCCAATTCCATCACTACCAGGCTAACAAGGGGGACTCCCCAAGGGGCCTCTGAAGGCTCAGACTCCAGGTTTAGCACAGCTGTCCCTGGACATGGGGACAACAGGGAGAAAGAGGTGGAAACTGGCTCAGCATAAGAGAAGTGCTCTTGGCAGAAGAGAAGGCTAGGAGTCAAGAGATTAGGTTCAAGTCAACTTTCGGGGACTCGGTTTCCTCATTTATGGAACAGGCTAATTCATTCCCTCTTCAAGCAGCCATTCAGGGGCAAACATGTCTGGGGCACCTACTATGTGCGAGACCTTATTCTAGGAGCTGACAATAGAGGACCAAAATTCCTGCCTCACACATGCCCGCTGGAGAAGCAGAAATAAACTATACAAATTAGTCAAACACAGAGTCTATCAGGAGGCTACACGTGATAAGAAGAGGGTTGTGGAAAGGAGGTATGAAATGTTAGACAGGGTCTCTGAAGGAGCCTTCACATTTGAGCAGAGACCTGAAGGAAGTGATGTGGCAAGGATGTGGCTCCCCAGAGGAAAC
This sequence comes from Tonatia bakeri, assembly GCA_004024845.1. Lineage (NCBI taxonomy): Eukaryota > Metazoa > Chordata > Mammalia > Chiroptera > Phyllostomidae > Tonatia > Tonatia bakeri. The sequence continues at coordinate 124,259 of PVIA01004856.1, read as the reverse complement.
GCATCCAGGTTGAGGGAACCGCCTGTGCAAAGGCCCTGAGGTAGGGCCTTCCCCATGAGTCCAGGGAGCCATGAGGTGGCCGGTTTGGGTGGGACAAGGAGAGTGAGGTGGTCGGTATAAGATGGAGGTGTCCTCGAGGCCACAGGGGTGTCACTGTGAGGTAATGGGGAGCCGCTGGGGGCCTTGATCTGACTTTCACATTCTAACAAGGTCACCCTAGGCAGCTATGTGAGAAGAGTCTGTATGGGAACAGGGAAGAAGCCCACAAAGCCGCCAGGAGTCTACTGCACTCGTGCGAGGGATGCGGAGGCCTGGGACAGCGGTGCGGGGAAGCGAAGATCCATCCACTCTGACAGTGAAGCCAACGGGACTCTCTGGCATGTCCCTTCTGCAGACTGGGAGACAGAGAGGAACCATGGATGACTTAGGTGTTGAGCCTGAGCAACTGGAGGGACAGGGCTGCCAGTGCCTGAGACAGGGCAGACTGAGGGGAATGTGCATCGAGGCCTGGGCAGACAGACAGAGGGCTGTGGCCTCGGAAGGCGGTGGCGGCCCAGAGACCTGCAACAACAAGGCCGGTGCAGGCTGTCAGAGCGCACGACACGGAAGGGAGAAGTGGGACCAGAGGGCAAGTCGGCTTGGCACGCTCAACCGGCCAGAAGCCTTGCCGGCCACAGGACCCAGTCAGGGCTGCTGCTCACAGGCCCGCGTCACAGGTGGGCACCTGAGGGAACTGAGTTCCACGGTGAGCCCCTCTCACTTAGAAGCCAGGAAGGGCCAGAGTGAGCTGAGGGGGTGGGCAAGGAAGGCAGCCAACCAGCCCATTTGGTTCCTACAGCTCCCACCCCAAACAAGGGCCGTGGGGTGGGGCCCAGCGCCCCCAGCACCCAGGAAGTCTGCAGGGTCCCAGGGGGTGACACAGGGCTCTGGGTTTTCCAGAGCCAAGAACATGACTCAGCCCAGACTCCATGGATGTCTGCTCTGGTATCCATAAGTTCTTTTTTAAAATTCACATACCATAAAATTCACCCTTTTACTGTATACAATCCAGGGGGTGGGGTGGGAGGTAGAGGGTCGAGCAAAGAAGAACTCACAGACACAGACGACGGCACGGCAATTGTGGGGGCGCGGGTGGGGGTGCAAGAGGGTGTCAGGTGGGTAAAAAGTAACGGGAAAAGTACGATTAAGAAGATAATAAAGAACACAATTCAGAGGCATCTAGTTCATTCACAGTGCTGTGCGGCCGCCACTTCGGGCTCCAGAACAGCAACTTCCAAAACGTTAAACATAAAACTACTATATGACCCAGCAATTCCACTTCCAGGTGTGTATCCAAGAGAATTAAAAACAGGTTTCTAAACAAACACTTGTATGAGGAGGGACCCAAAAAAGAAGAATTTATTTATAAAAATAGTGTATTTATTCTTACACATTTAAACTTCAGTCACCTTCCCAGTACTCTCCATTTGATGCGCTGCACCTATCAGGACATTTTCCCATTGCTCCAAGCAGTTTTGGAACTTGTCGATCTGGATGCCTTTTAGTGCTTCTGCTGTTTTTTGTTTCACCTCTTCCACATAGTCAAAACCTTTCCCTTTGAGGACTTTTTTCATCTGGGGAAACAAAAAAACCTCGCTCAGGGCGAGATCAGGGGAACAGGGAGGGTGGGCGTGGGGATAGTGCTGTTTTTGGTCAAAAACTGCTGAACACTCAGCACAGTGTGGGCAGGTGCGCTCACAAACCACCCATCATGAAATGGGCAAACATGTTGAAAGTCTTCAAAAAAAATTCACTGAAGCCAAACACAGCCTCTCACAACAACGCCAGCTGGTACACTGTTACAGATGGGTTCCTAGAACACTCACCTAGTGGGGGAAGCCTGCACTACTAGGGGCCTACCCTCCAGAAGGTAATTCTGGTATTTTGGGGGGTCCCCCTCGTACACCCATGTTCACAGCAGCACCATTCTCAACAGCCAAGGGTAGAAACAATCCAAATGCCCACGACCGATAAATGGATAAAATTTGGCGTGTGCACACAATGGATCATTATTCAGCACTCAGCTATAAAAAGTAACGAAGCACAGCTCACTACATGGCTACCATGTAGATGAACCTTGGAAACACTATTCCAGCTGAAAGAAGCCAGACACAAAAAGTCACACGCTGTGTAATCTACTTATACGCAATACCCAGGCCAGGTAAATCCAGAGACCACAGTACAGAGGAGTGGTTGCCAGGAGCTAGGATGGGGCTGGGGATCTGGAGTGGCCACTTAATAGATGGTACAGGGTTTCCTTTGGAGGCGATGAAAATGGTGGATGTTCAACATCACTAATCAAGGAAATACAAATCAAAACTACAAAGTAATATCACCTCCTGCCTGTCATGGCTATTATAAAAAAAAGGGCAAGCGCTGGCAAGGACCTAAAGAAAGTGGAACCCTTACACACTGTCGGCAAGGTGGAAAATGGTGCAGCCACCGTGAAAAATAGCATGAAGGTTCCTCAAGAAACTTAAAATAGAACTACCACGTGATGCAGCAATCCCACTTCTGAGTATTTATCCACTCTGAAATCAAAAACTCAAAGAGATACTAGTACACCCGCATTCCCTGCAGCACCGTTCACCACGGGCGAGTGGTGGACACTATATATGTAGTCACACACACGCATACACACACACACACACACACACACACACACATACCTATATGCATAAATATACTCTAGCAAAAACAACATCCCTTTTTTATTGCAAAATCATAAGCATGTAATTCTGTAACATAACAACATCACACTCAAGCGCACCATATGACATTTTAGGTGAAATGTGCAAATTAAAACTGTAAATTATGACACCCATATTATTACCCCACCAACCACACGCAAGCAGGCATTACCTCTGCCGGACCAGGTATATATACGCGACAGAGGTTTATGGTTGTGTTTATACATACCATACATATGCCACGTTTTCCTCACCCACAGACACACACCCGGTGGAGCATCATTCGTCTGACGCAAGGAGATTCTGCAACACGCGACAACACGGACGAACCCCAGGGACGTTATTCCAAGACAGCGATTTGCAACTTTGTTCATCTCACGGCACACGTAATTACTAAAATCATATGGCACACCAAAAATATATTTTTTCTGATCTGACAAAAAAAATTGGTGTAATTTTGATTCATTCACACAGGATGGCTATACTGTGTTGGTTGTAGTCATTTTTTTATTTGATAAAAGCTAAGGGAAAAGAGGTCAGCGCCCCTGACTAAACAATTGGATACTGCATGTTGTAAAAATTCTTGCAGCACACCGGCGTGCCACGGAACACCACTTGGAAATCGCTGCAGTACCTGAAATAAGCCAGTCACGGAAAGACAAATACTGCAAGGTGCCATTTATATGAAAACTAAAGTAGTCAAATGTGTATACACACAAAGGACAGAGGTGGCTGCCAGGGCGGTGGGGGAGGGTACGCGGCCACTAATCGGAGGGAAGGAAGTGTCAGTCGAAGATGAGTGGGCTCTGGAGACGCGCTGGACAGCGCAGCCCCTGGGGGCAAGTCACGTGCTCTACACTTCAAAAATGTGTGAGGAAGGTAGATCTCGGGGTAAGTGTTCTTACCACAACAAATTTGTTTAATGTTTTGGAATTAGCTAGAGGCGACGGCTGGCTGCCCAATATTGTGAGTGTACCGATTACCACTGAATCACACTTTAGAAGAGTTTGTTTTTTACGTTCTGTGAGCTTCATCTCGGTGTAAAGGAAAAAGGAAGGACGGCACAGCCTGGGCCATCTGCATGCTGTGCTGCCATGCAGGTTGGGGCTCGTGTCCTGTGTCTGCCACCCAGTTCCCTCTCCACACAGACCAGGTGACATCATCGCACACAGCACAAAGGTCGTGGTTCGAGTAGAAGAGGGTGTGGGGCAGAGAACTGAGCCACCCAGAGCCCATGCAGCCGGGATGCACCCAGTTCAAAGGCCCAGCCTCTTAGCAGTTGGGACCATGTTCACGTCAAGACCATCCGGGTGAACTGGGCAGAGCCCATCTCTGTTTGTGCCAAAGTCCTGATTCCCACAAGAAGTGGTTCACGATCTCCTGCTCACAGAACCAACCACACCACTATTCCACCCTCAGCTTCTATCACACGAGCCAGCTCCCCAGGTGCCAAGCGATGCCCTGTGGAAGCAGACATTTGGGGTTACACACCACAGTCTGAGCTCAAATGAGAAATGTCAGAATTACCCCAAACTATCCAGCCCGCCCAGTGTCATCAACGTCACCCTGCACAGCGGGCTCACGCGACAGGGACAGGGAGAGAGGGGCCCGGAGCACCACTCCTCCTGTTCACCCAACACTGGCCGTGCCACTGCCCCTCACATCCTTCCAACAAACTGACATAATTCATCTGAAACGGGTGGTCTCTCTGGTTTTATCAATAGTTCATGTTTATTTTACAGTTACAATGTAAAAACAATGTAAATCCAAGGCACTGTATCTAGTTTATATTTGTACACATTTAAGTTATATTCCAATAAGAAAACTTAAATGGGGCTTGGGAGATGGCAAGTGGAGAGTGGGCTGGGGGTGGGGAGTGACAACTAAGGGAACAGGTTATCTTTCTGGGTCGATGACAGTGCCGTAAAATTAGACTATGGTGACAGATGCACACTCTGAACCTCCTAATAGCTACTGAACTTCTGCATTACGTGAGTGAATGGTAGGGCACGTGAATTCTATCTCAATAAATCCATTTTTAGAAGGGGGTCGACACATCACTCAGGTTTGAGTAGCACTAAGCCAGATAAATCACAGAAAACACATCCACCTATTGACGGCTTCTCTCCCAGGCCCACCCACCCCTTCCTGCCCTCACAGCGTCCCCAAGGGCTCGGAGCAGGAGGCTAAAGTGAAACCCCAAGTCATCAGACAAGGCCGTCCCGGGCGAGCGGGGGCGCCCTGGAACTCCTGGAACCACTCCGTACAGCCGTAGTCAGACACGACTTTGAATTGTTGAACTAAGAAAATCTTAAAAGGATGAAAATCCCACTGTCAGTAAGTGTGCAGGAATTGTGAACCATTTACACGCGGTGGCAATGTCAAGGACAGGAGCATAAATACGGAGTCAGAGTCTCCATGACCCAACTGGCTGGGGTCAGGGCCGGGTCAGGGGCCCTTTCCTCAGGGGGCTGGTGACAACCCCCTGCACACACACCAGGCACAGCCTGCCACTCAAGACAGGGCCCCATCAGTAGGACCCTCAGCAGTTTCCCAGGTCGGCCTCCATGAGAGCCAGCGCCACTGCAACAAGAAGGGGGCCTTCGGGTCTGTCCAATGTCAACCCAACGGATCGCCCTCTCCCTGGGCCTGCTCCTTCCAGAGACACTTCACAGAGACAGGAAGAGGAAGCCCCTGCTGCTGGCTGCCGCTGCCGGGCTGCCGGGCTGCCGGGCTGCCGGGCTGCCGGGCTGCCGGGCTGCGGGGCGGGAGGCAGTGGTGGGGTGTATGCCCACCCGCACACCAACCTGTCCGCCCTCACAACGGAACGATCCCTTTCACCCCTGCGCCCCCCTCCTCCAGAAGCCTGCTCTGAACTGGCTGCCTCCAGGGAGGCTTCATCCTGTCTCCCGGGAGACTCACTGGGCCCCTGCTCGGAACCAGGGGGAGATGGACACCCCTACCCCCAGCCCTCAGCTCAGGGGGTGGTTCCCAGGAAATGTGCTCAGAACTCCAGTGGCAGTGGTGGGGACCCATGGCTAAGTGAAAAAGTGGGTCCCAGAGCCATGGACCGAGTGTGATCCCATTGATAGGCCCAAACTGAAAACGACGCAAGTCACACAGAGGCACAGAAAAGACAGCGGGCTATTCAGTAAGTGCTGGCAGTGTGAGCCCCTGGCGGAGAGACGGGAAGGGGGAAGAAAGGGGGCTTTTTACCTCTTACTCTCAGTGAAGCTACGGTGTGAATCTTTCCTAAAGGTAACTGCTTTACATGGTTCTTAATTGAAAATATTTTCAAAAGCAGGGTGGGCCAGGCCAGCGTGGCTCATTCGGCTGGGTGCTATCCCGCAAAGTGGAAGGTCACTGGCTGGATTCCCGGTCAGGGCCCGTGCCTGGGCTGCAGGTTTGGTCTCTGGGCAGGACGCAAACAAGACGCAACCCGTCGATGTTTCCCTCTCACTTGGGTATTTCTCTCCCTCTCTTTTTAATTCTCTCTCAAAAAAAACCAAGTAAATTATTTTTTCTAGAGCAGGGCGGGTGTCCATCAGCTGGGAACTGGGTAAGCAGCTCCCCCTGCACGCGTGAACACCACGCACGAGGCAGTGAGAAGGAACGCACTGTGGACACGTCTCCAGGTGTCGTGTTGAGCGAAGAAGCCACACATAAAATACTGCCTGCGAGTCCGTTTACTCGAAACCCAGAAAACACAAACCACAGTGACGGGAAGAAGGTGAGTGGGCCCGGCCCCGGGGTGCAAGTGGTGACCGACCCCGGCAGACCATGAGGAACCTTCTGGCGACAGGAGTGTTCTCGGGCTTGGCTGAGTGGTGGCTACCCATCCCTGGCACGCACCAGCACTCACCCAGCTCTTTTCTCAGAACGGGTGGACTTTACAGTATATAAACCTCAACAAAAAAATGTGCGGTCAGGTGGAGGAGGGAGTGGGGCATGACTGCTCAGTGGGTGTGGGCTCTCCTTTGGGGTAAGGAAATGTGTTAGAAATTGGGAGAGGTTGTGGTCACACGGCCTTGTAAATGTACTCACCACCGCTGAATTGTACACTTGAAAATGGTTAATTTTATGTCAAGTGAAAAGTCATCTCAATTTTTTAAAACATTAAAGGCAGACAAGGAAAAATTATGACACCCGTTTCGCAGATGAGAAAGTGCACTCAAAGGACGCAGTCACTGCCAGCCCAGGCCCACCGGCCTGCGCCCCAGCCTGGTCTAGAGCTCCGAGGGGAGAGGCCTGCCCTGCACCTCCCCCAGGGGCTCTGCAGCTGGGCCCAGGCCCAGACGGGGCCCTTGTCTCTGCGGCATTTGGAGACCAGAGCTTCCCAGCAGCTCCTGAAGTGAGCCAGCAGAGTGGTGCCTGCGGGAGACCCCAAAGTCCATGCCCCCGTCGGCAGACAGGGCTGCAGGGGGGCAGGGCGTAAACCCAGACTAAGGAGGTGGTCAGACTAAGGCTAAAGCACCACCGGGCGAGGGTGCATGTGGGGGCCCCATCAGATCCAGGCTGGGGGAGCTCTTCCAGGCCCTGCCAACAGGGCCCGGGGGCTCTCCCGGAGGGCTGCTCCCGGAGAGTTAAGAGGTCGGCACCAACCTCAGGGACCCAGGAGGAAGGACTCAGTAACCACAGGGCAGCAGTCAAAGGGGACATATCCGGCAGCCACTTTGTGACCAGCAGGAGAGGGGTTAACTCTTTCATGGGGTCTACAATTCCAGGAAAAGGAAAAGGGCAGGAGAAATTCCCTCTGTGCTTTCTAAACAGAATCTTCATAACACACAAGTACTCCTGCCCTCCACCCCGGGGTAGCGGGAGGGGCTGCACACCTGCAGGCAGGCGGCCTCGGGGCTCAGCGGACTGCAGAGGCTGGCACGGTCCAAGGTCATCTGAGGGCACCCGCCTCTCCTCCCCACCCCAAACTGACCCAGCCTCGCGGGCTTCTCGTGGGCGAGGGTGGGAAACCCAGTGGTGGACCCGCAGCCCCCCCCAGCACCACGCCCATGCCCTCCCCCTCCTGGAATTTCCGAAAGCCCTTGCTCCCCGGGAGTCTTCGGGGTCATCAGGGACACACCCAGTTCTCAGATTCTCCCCACTGCCTGCCGTGGTCACGTAGGTAACCTCAGATGACCCATGTCTCTCGTAGAGCTCCCCAGCCCGAGCAGGGGCACGCCCTCAGAGCTAAAGCCAGTCCACGTATCGGTTACAGGAAATATATAAAACAATTTCTGAAGTCCAGAAATTCCACGAAAGGAAAGCTCAGGAGTTTTCAAAGGCTTCAACTCACTGAAAGAAAGGGGAACAGATTTACTAACCCATGGGTATCTTGACTAAGAGCAAATACAGGCATGTTGATCTGGAGTAGGAGCAGTCTGGGGCCCCAGCTGGGAAATGAGAGGCCCTCGGGAGGGCTGGCAGCATTTATAAGCGGGTAGCGGGATACCTAAAGAATCAGAGACAGAGAATGTGAGTCCTAAAAGGAAGGTGGGGGGAATTCTGGGGGGCCTCCAGCCTGTGTCCTAACTGGGAAACTCAGAGCCCAGAGTGGGAGGGACAGGTCCAACATGCAGGGTCTTCCTAACAGGCCAGGAGTGCTGAGGGGGGACCCCCTCCTTGGACCCACGACCTGTTCGTGTCCTCCATGCACACCAAGCTGTGTCACACCTCTGCACGGGATGCTCCTTCTGCTTGGGAAGCCTTCCCTCACCCTTGCAAACTCTTGGCCATCCTTCGAAGACCACCTGAAGCATCACTCTGCCCCCAGGCAAGCCATTCCCTCCGTCCACCCCCACCCACAGCCAGCACGGAACCTGTAAAGGTACCAGTGGGAGCTGGTATAACGTACATACCTGCCTCTCTCACCTGGCAGGGCTGGAGTGTCACTCACCTCTGGTCCCCTGCACCTCGTACTGAACCCCAGGCCAGGAACCCTAATTAGAAGGCATCCTGGTACCTTCCCAGCACTAGGCACTGTGCAAGCGCCCTGGTCTCTGGCCTCACAGGTCTCTCTCTCCCTCGGCTGAGAGAGTGGCGGTAACAGAGGCCCCTAAAGTTTACTGAGCACTTACTATGAGACACACTCTAATAAGTGCTCTCCATGCACTACCTCCTTTCATCCCTGGGACATTCTTACAAGAGAATTACTATCACTAACCCCATTACATAAGGGAATCAGACCCAGAGAGGGTAAGTGAGTTGCCCAGAGGCACACAGCTAGTGAAAGAGCTGAAATTTGGCCCCTAGTGGTGTGGTTCCAGATCCATCATGGAGGCAAGAAAGATGATCAGGGGGCAGTTGTCAGGACAAGTTCTGAGTGGAAGAGGAAAATTCTCCCTCCTCAGGTCCCAGCCAAAGACCTAGGACGCACAGCAGGGCCTCCTTCCTCCCAGGCCGGGCCTCCTCCCAGGCCCATCCCCATTCCGAGGGCCAGTTACAGGAAACACAGAAGGCCCGCCTGCCAGCTCCCTGGCCCGGACTGGGGAGGTGCACGGCTGCCCACTGGGAGGCAGAGCCATGGCTTGGGGCTATTCTTAGCAAACCACTGGCTCCCCTCCCAGAGGCCCAGAAGGCAGCAACCCCAAGCTTCCAGATGCCCTGCCTGCCATTTCCTGACCCTGTGTGGCGTCCCACAGCACTGAGGGGCAGCTGGTGGGCCCGGGTGAGGACAAAGCCCTCCGGCTCTCAGACAAGAGGTGCCTGCGTGCCCAGCCTTCCCGGGGCCAGGCACCCGGCTGCTGGAGCCGCTCCGGAGCGTCCTGGCCACAGGCTCACGATCGAAGCCCCACTGACCAAGTGCTCACTCTGTGGCAGGGCCAGACCGCATGCTCTCCATGGGTTTTCCAGCATTTAACCCTCACAACACCCCCAAGGGACAGGGGTTATGGCCGTTTTTTAAATGAGGAGTTTCATTTTAAGTGGGTGAGTTAAGGCATTAAGTAATTTCTCCGGGGTCACACAGTGAGTTGATGTCAAGCTGCATCTGGACTCTGGCTTCCCGTCTCCAGGGCGAGCAGAAGAGAGGCAACTGTGTCCAAAGGCAGGGGGCCCCTTCGGGGCCCAAGCCAAGGGTAACAGAGAAGGCAGTCACACCAGAGAACAAAGGTTTCGTCAAAGACCCCACAGCAAGGCCACTCTCTCTACCCCCAGGGATGGATCCTTCCCTGCCCGACAGCCTCAGGCTTGGGTTCAGAGGCAGAGTCCCCCGCCAGATTGCTCCCCTACCCAGGACACACAGCTGCACTTCAGGAAACTTCTGGAGACTCGGGGAAGATGAGACTCAAAGGTCCAGGGAGCCCCTGCTCGTGCTTCCGACATGCAGCCAGCCCTGCTCCTAGGGAGTGAGGGGGCCAAATGACTCTCAGGGCAACACAGAGACTACTGAGCCCCTGGGGGTCTTCGAACCCCAGAGCAGGGTCTACAAAGGAAGCCGCACCTCAGAGCACCTGCACTATCCCCCAAACCTGGCCACTCCCAGGCACTGCCGCCACTGGGCGTCACCGGGTGACTGAGCAGCACACAGCTCAGACCACGCCTCAGCACCCGCCTCAGTGCGTGTCCTGGCCCTGAGGCCAGGTGGCTCAGCAGGTGCATGTGTCTGTGTCCCCAGGGAGCCCGCAGCCAAGTCCCTGTCTGCCACTTCCACGTGGCTCTGTGTTGTGTGCCCGAGAACATCGGCTCACGTCCACATCAGAAGCTCACATGTCTGCCCACTTACACGTCGGCCTCTCGTGTGGGGAGGTGCACGTCCCCGTGAAGATGCAGACCTGTCTACACAGCGTCTGTGCCCATGTGCAGCCCCTGCCCCCATGTTCACCGTGTCCACCCCTACACACACCTCCCCCACCTCCGTCGTCTTTCCATCTGGCTTCATCACGCCTCCATCCAGTGTCTCTGCCTCCGCTCAGCACCTGAGTGCGAGAGCCTCCCTGCGTACACAGCATTCCCCACCGGTCCCAGGGTGGCCCTGTGTGTGCCACCTGTTTGCAAGTGGATGGGCGCATGGACCCAAGTGCTCACGGAGCTGCCCAAGGGCTTCGGGGTGAGCTTGGCAACGCCTACCCCCAGGACAGCACCCAAGGCTACGGGTGTGAGCACACTGCCACCTTCGCAAAGTGTTCCAGAAAAGCAGAAATCCGCCAGGGATGTTGGGGGAGGGACCGAGCCCCAGACACAACAGAAACCTCAGACATGAGGTCAGTGCTGCCCCAGGTACCTCCCACCTCAAGCCCGCCCTGAGCAGTCCACCGGCCTCCAACGCCCCCACTCCGCCACCAATGGCCAGAGAATGGGAGAGTGCCTGTCTGCACTCACAGGAAACTGTCTGGTCCAGGGCCTCCTCCAGCTCCCAACCTCATCCCCAGCCACCAGCAATAGAAGTTCTTCAGAAAGGAAGTGAGGACTTCCTCCCTGCTGGCCTCTGAACCTCCAATAAGGCCGGATCTAGATCCCAAACCTCAGGGGTCCCAGGGCAGCTGGGAGAGTCCAGCGCTCAGCCTGACCCCAGAAATCAAATGGGTTTCTTCAGAAATCTACCAGCAGGAAAAAAACACATGGATCGGGGCTGGGGCACAGATATGAAGAATTTCCTGAGCCCTCCTGTTGCTCCCTGTCCCTGGGGATGTGGAGAGGTCCTCATTACTAGCAGCATAATTAGAAAGGATGGGTATGGAGCTGGAATATCTGGGGCATAGTTGCACGACTGCATGAGAACTGGACCCCAGCTCCCTCACCCCACCCCACACCGCAACACAGCCTGTGTCACTCATTTAGCAACTAATCATGTGCAGCCTCTTGGCATTTCCACTATTATTACTAGACCAGAACTGGTATGGGAACCCCAAATCAGCAAACTTTGTGTGTTTATGTCCTATCTTCCCCATGGGGCTGAGCCACCAGAAGACAAAGCCCTCCTGCCACCACTGCCACCCTCCCAGGCAGAGCCCAGTGCCCGGCATTTGCGAGGCACCTGGTCACTGGGTCTGGCTGCTCTGCACAAAAGCCAAGGAGTTAGTGGTTGGGCCTCTGGTTGGGAGAGGAAAGAATCCCAGAAGCATGATGAAACCAGGAAGCCTTCTTCCATCTCTGACTCCGCGTGAGAGGAAACCATGTTCCAGCCATCCCTGCCACTGTAAGTGGGGTGCAGCAGGTCTCCCACACACAGTACTCTGCCTCTTCAGGAAAAACCTCTTCGGAGGAAAAGAAGGCTCTTCTGGGAGACCCAGGCTTACGTGGCCCAGAATTAAAGTTTGTGCCCACCAGTACCTCTGGGCTCTTTAGCCTCCATAGGCCTCAAGCCCCCTAAATATGAGCCGGGGGTACCCCGAATGTGGATCGTGAAACAGCTTCACTTCCCCTAGGAAGCCCGGCTAAAGGGCCACCCGCAGCCCTAGCCATGAAGAGTGGAGGTGTTGCCAGCTACGTCTGCCGAGATCAAGGAAAACCTCGGGAGAGGGGGTAGCCCAGAGCGCGACAAACAAAATGTCCCAATATCTGCTCAATGTTTAGTATGTGATGTCCCGCTTCTCTCCCAGGCACCAACCCCGTGCGATTTCGGGTGGGAGCCCGGAACCTCTCCTCTCCCGGGAACCCAGGGAACCGTTAGCTCCAGGGGCTGGGGAGTGGGTAGTCGGAGCAGCCGGGAGGAGTGGGGGAGCAGAAGAATCCCGGACCTGCCCTACCCTGACCAGCATCGGTACCTGCCAGCCTGCGGTAGGCGCGCTGCGCCGGGACTGCGGGCGCCGAATCAGGCAGCGGCGGGGCGAGCCCGGCGCGGGCTCCGGCTCGCTCCTCCCAACTTCCCCAGCCCATCCGTGGGCAGAGGTGACTCCGGAGGCGGGCCGGCCGGGCGCTATGAGGCGAGGTTTCCAGAGCAAGAAGCCCGCGTTCGGCGATGGTGGGAGCTGCGCCACCCAACCCCAGCGCGCCTCTGTGGTCCCCGCGCCCCGCGCCCCCAATGCCGAGGGGCGGGCCTGGTTGGGCCGCCAATCACTGCTCACGCCAACGCCCGACCAGCCTGAACCCCGGCCCCAGCCAACCAGGGGGCGGGGGGCTCGGATTTAAAGACACACTCACCCAAGCAGTGTCCGGTTAGGCGTCCAGAGCCGCGTCTCCGAGGCCAGGAGGGAATGTCTAGCCCCACCTTCCCCAGCCCCGCTCCCTCCTTTCGTCTGCCCACCCAGCTTCGGGAGGAAAAGTTTGGGGCGGGGGAGACTGCTTGGAAAGCCAGTTCCTCTTCCCTTGTCATTAATTTGGTTCGTTCTGGAAGATACCCAAACCCTAAATCCAGCCTTCCTGGCTGGAGAAAGAAGCAAACGCTACCAGCGCCACACCCCCTGCCAAGCACCAGCTCCCCGGGAGATCTGCTAGCCTGGGCCTCTGTCGCCTTTCTCTGCCTTTTAAAGCCAAGCGGGCCGTAAGGTCCTGTGCAACCTGATCTAGGCGACTGCCTTCTCTGGGCCTCAGCCTCCCCAAGTGTCAATGGGTGAGCCCTTAAACAGCAGACTGTCCCCTCAATAGTGGGTTTCTCCCAAGCCCTAAATGCCCAGGGAAAACATGCCCCTTCGCCTCCGGAGGCGAAAAGGGACAAGACACTTTGGAAGGGAGGGGGTTCCCTGTGTCTGTACCCCTCGGCTACCATAGGTGACACGCACAACACCAGCTGCTCAAGGGAGCTTGCCGCTGCCTCCCGCGCTGCGCGACGGGGTCCCTGCGCAGCAGCCCAGCCAGGCCTACCTGACGCCCAGAAACCCCAGCTCGCCCTTGGCTCGCACGCCCCCGCCCCCGTGGGCATCCTTGTGTGTTCACTCTCTATCGCGGCTTCCTCTCCGGGAGATGGGCTTTGTTGTGGCTGGTGAGTCACTTCCTCTTTCCGCTCCACCTTCGTGGGGGAAATCCTCATTCCCCACCTGTCACTATCTGCCTCACCCTCGATCAGGGCTGGAACTGGAGCAAATGGATCCCAGATCTCCCATAATGCAGGCAGTTCAGGCCTGACCTCTGTCCAAAGTCGAGCCAGAAAGCGCTGCACTGGGAGAGGGGCTCTGAGGTCCCGGAAGCCCATGTGAGTCCTCAAAATAAATAGACAAGAGAAATGGCTGTCATTTGTGGTGCTTACCAACTCTCTGGCACTTAGGTCTCAAGTGCTTCACTTGGATGATTTTATAAGTACTTTTACTATCCCTATTTTAGTGGACAAGGAAACTTAATGGGTGAGAAAGACTTGTCCTCACCTCCGGGTTTATCCTGCTGTACCCACAGTGTGCCAGCAGGAGAAGAGCAGAGAAAGTCCAGAGAAGCAGATCTGACCTTCAGAATCAGCCTTTCAGCTCCACTCTGACTGGCTCATGGTTTACGGGCTGCGTGGTCTGGGAAAAGTGACATAAGCTCTTTGATCCCCAAGTTCCTCATCCAAAAGATGGCCTGTCCCCCTTCAAAGAGGTGTTGAGCTAAGGCACGTGACACACTGGCATAACATGTGTCACATCGTGGGCCCCATCCTTGGACACCATTCTCTTCCTCCTCCCTCCTCCTGCCACAACCCCATCCCCTACCCCTCCAACTCAGACTCCCCAATGATGACCCGCCATCCTGAGGATGCTACACTCCAGACTCATCCCACATTGCAGCCAGGACTAAGAGAGGGTGTGCGTAGTACTAGCATGTGCGTGCACACACACACACTACTCCCCTTCCCTCCCTGTCTGGCAGATGCTGGCGTGTGCGGCCGGCTATCTCTCTAGACCGAGCTCCTGGAGGACAAAGTCCCACCTCTGGCCCCCTGTACAGTGCCTACCACATCACTGTTCATTCATTTGTGTCCGCCACACAACAGCTGGTGCTTTTGTTTAATTAAGCAGAAAAGCCCAGAGCAGAGATGTCCCTAGGAGAGCTGACAATCACAGCCCTACTGGCTCCAACAGACAACTTGGGGCTCAGCTTGTAGACCCCAAAATCAGAGAACTGGGCCACAGAGGGAACCTGGAGAGCCAAGAAATCTACTCTGTGCCTGTGTGCAGGGCCAGCCCAGCAGCGGCTCAAGGGGACGCACTCCCCGTTAGCGTGTCCTCCCTTCCGCCTGCCCCTCATGGTGTCTCCAGTGAAACTCTTCTTTGGAATCTGAAGGGAAGAAGTAGAGGGCTGGTGTCTTGGAAGCATCTCCGGGACAAGCCCACAGACTGCATCCAGACGACGGCGTGCAGCCTCATCAGCCTACCCCCCACCCCCAGCCCCTGAAGCTCTGACAAGTCCTGCTCAGAGCAGGGAGCCCTGTGTCCCTGGCTGCCTGCTGGCCAAGGGGCTGGGGCTGCCCCCAACAACAAGAAAGGCTTCAGGGCCAGATTTGCCCCAATGTGAGCCTGGGGAGGGGAGGAAGCTGAATCCTGAGGGAGAGAAGAAAAAAGGGACACAGAGCAGCCCTAGGTATACCCCAGAGAAGGCACTCTCCCCGGCCCCGGGCAGAGGGAGGAATAAGCTGGGCCAACTGTATCCACCCAAATTGTCACAGAAGCTCCCAAAGAGGCCCAGAAGCTCAGGGCAGAAATCCAAAAGTCCCCAAGGAAGGATCGATGGTCCCAGAACAGGACCGCCACCCACTCAGCCAGCACCCTCCCAGCTCAACCGCCACCCCACATTCCACGCGCACAAGCATGCGAGATACCACCTTATTGTCTAAAGAATGCCAGAGCCCCGTGGACAAATGTGTGCTTGTGTATGCACACATATGTGTTTGTGTTGCTCATGTGGGAGCTCAGGTGTGCAAAGATTTGCATAAGGGAGCACATGTTCGTGCAAGCGTCCAATAGGCATCTGTGTGGAATACGAAGGAGCACGCGTGGGTACATATGTGCAGCACACACACAAACCAACCCGCTGCAGCCCAAAACCAGGCTGCTGGGGCACAGAACAGTGCAGAACCCTGTTTCTCACACTTCCGGAAGAACTGCTTGCAGCTGTCCACAGCCTCCTCCACCCAAGCAAGCAAAGTGCTGGTGCCCTTGGGGTAGAACTCCCAAGTTTAGCTCCTGCACAGAAAAACAAGCTGTGGGAACCCCCAGTTCTTTTGTAGTGGTGCTCAAGCCCAGAATTATTTCTTGGCAGGCAGGAATGCCTCGCTGGAAGGCAGAGGAGCTGGGTTCGAACCAGCAAGGATGAGACTTGACAAAGATGAGAAACAGGCCTGCCACTCTTTTCTGCTACTCATTCCCCACCTAGTTGGCACACTGGGCTGGAGGGATGCACAGGGTCAGGACAGGGAGCCAATCTGGCCCGGATGCCCATGGCTATGTCACTGCCAAGAATCCGGGTTCACACAGGCTCTCCAGGGTGGGTGCCTTGGAGCCTGCAGTCTTCCCCCGAGGCAGATGATCTCCAAGCCCCAGGCATGTGTGCCTACTGCCCAAGTCCCAACCCAGACCCATCTCTGTCTGTGCTGGCTGCCTTGGGGTCCTGCTGCGACTGTCTGCCCTGCCGGTCCCACTGCCCAGTCTCTAGAATCCAGGCCTCTTCTGTGTGCAGTCCAGGGCTTACAGACACCAGCCTGGAGCAGGCTGAACCTGCCCCTGACCTCGCCTCAGCACCTTTACCACCATGTAACCCCCGCCCAAAAGTCATCATGTTCCTCCAAGTCTCATTTTTCTCATTTGTAAAACTATACAAAGAGCAGTTCTGCCTCCTGGGAATGTCTGGATGGTTAAAGGGGTGCCTGGCACTTGGCCAGAGCTCACTGACACAGCAGCTCTTGTCATTGTTACTATCATTGCCACCTGAGCTCACACACAGACCGGTCCTGAACCTGCCAGGGGAGAGGGGTTCTTTGAGGCTGAGTTCAGGTTTCACCTCCTCCAGGCAGTCTTCCTGGCTCACAAGATCTCTGTCTGCTCTCGGACTCCTCCCACATCACCTCTGTGCAGCAGTCTTGGACCTGAGCACCACTGCATGGCACAGAATGTATGTTCAATAATTGGCATCACAATTAAAAGCAGGATTATTCATTCGATTGGTTGTGCCTTCCAGGACCACAGATGCAATCTCCCACCTCTCAAATTCACACACTAGGTTCGAACTTTTTTGACCACGACTCGAAGTAAACAATACATTTTACATCGGATCACCAGCTCCTCAGAGAAATGAATATATGTGTGATTCACACACACACAAATGCTTAGCTATACTGTGTGTGATGCATTCTCATACTTTCTAAACTGTCCTATTTATTTTCATTTTTGATGCTTGCATTGCACAAAACTGATTTTGCCCGTGACCTGCAGTTCGAAAATGCTGTGCAGAATGACGAGGTCCCCGAGGGCAGGGGGACCTCCCCTCCCATCCCTAGCACCACTCAACACCCGACTCAAGAGTACCCCGGAGATGTGGGAGAAGGATAACTCTGTCTCTAGAACATCCCTCAAGTACTGCAGGGAGAGCATTCCAGCAAAACAGAAAATAGGGAGAAGGAATCCTGGCTCATTCATTCAACAAATAGTTCGTTCATCCATTCAGTCAACAAACATTAATAGAGTCTTCTATAGTTCAAGCCCTGTTCTGGCCCCAAGCAATAAGCGAGGCAGACGAGGTCCTGCTTCACGGGGCTGACATTTTAGTGGGGTGGGGTGAGGGATATAATAAACAAGTGATAAACAGAAACAAGGTCATTTCTGAGAGACTCCTGCTATGGAGAAGATGGCACAACAGAATGGTGTAGACCAGTGTACCGGTGGAGCTGCTTTAGAAACGACGGAGGTCTCAGCCTCAGCTAACTCGGGGCAACAATGGCATTGAACCAAGCAGGTGGTTATGGGGTTACATGCGGCAATGAATTTAAAGCAGCACCCTTCATTGTCACCGTTAACAGATAAACAACTATGATTGAAGATAGGCCGTGATAGGTCCCACAAAGCAGGGATGGTGCTGGGGTCCTGAGGAGGGTGGGGGGATGGTGCCGACTCCAGCACAAGCCCAGGAGCCGGACAGGTATTGCCCGTATCCCTGTGCCTGGTTTCCTGGCTTGCCCTCTCACTTCTGCCCCAGCTCCCTACTCCCACTTCACCCCACAATTCAGCCCAGGCCAGTATGAGATGCCCTCTCTTTAAAACCTAGGGCATTGTGGAGTTAGCATCCTGCTAGTGGGTGTCCCAGACCACCCAGGGCAAGTGCCCCCACCCAGCAGCCTCCACCACCCACCCAGCCCATGCCTCGGTGGACCCTCGCTGAGGACACCACACCTGCCCAGGCACATGGTACTGAATCCCAGCCAGACAGCGGAGGGCAGAGCTCTGAAGGCCAACCCTGAGGACATGCTGAGAGCCCTGGGCCTGTCCAGTCTGAGCAGAAAAGGGTCAAGGGCGGGACACTGTCCTCTGGTCCAGGCAGGGCTGTCAGGGAGAGAGCCAGCACCCCTGTTTCAGGGAGAGCCGCTTAAGCAGCCGAGCTCCCTGGGGCATTTTTTAAGCACCTACTATGTGCCCTGCCCTAGGTCACAGGCCTGCGGGAGAGACAAACTAAGCTGAGAGCTTCAGGTTGATGTGTTTCATGGTGGGGAGGGTGAGATGGGGCCCTAGAAGGGAGGGGGGAGGGGGACTCAGCTCAACTTCCAGGTCAGCTCAGGGTGAACATGGACATCCTTCGGGGGCACTGCCAGCTCCAGCATCTTTCAGTGACTCGTTCCAGCCTTGGCATCGGGCAGACATGAGTTTTCATTCATTTCTGCCTCTTAGAAGCTACGTGACCTCAGGCAAGCCTCTGGGCCTCTGATTCCACACCTATAAAATAGTAACAGCCCTACCTACCTTGACAGAATTTTGAGAATAAGTGAATGAATACATTTAAAACTCTTAACAAACAGCTGTTGGATAGGATGCTCAGCACACAGTAGTAGCTGTGGCTCCATCATCACTAGAGACCCCTCTGAGGTTTTGTCCCACTGCCCTCCCCTCCCCCACCCCAAGCCAGTGCTTATGAGGTGCTCCCGAACAGGCAGGGAATCTGCTGCCCCCGCTGCTATCAGAAAGGAGCTCCAAGTGGCCTTCTACTGGGTCTTACTGTGCAATCCCAGGCCCCGGACGCTGGAAAGAATGGGGCGTGGGGAGAGAGGGGTTGAGAGGGGTTCTGCCAAACCCTGCAGCAGGGAGACCATCCATCCCTGAATAAACAGGCTGTCATCCCTCTCCCTCCCACCCTCTCTCCTTTAAATAATCTAGATCTGTTGCCCAGTGGTCTCCAAGCAACACCACTCAGGCTCCCAAGGATGTCTCACTCTGACAGGGCCTTTTATGAAGATGCTACAGGGGAGGTGGGGGCAGGACAGGGTGGTCAAGGGAGCTACAGAGGCCTGACTTGGCTGCTCCCCAGGGCCTTCCTGTGGCAACCTCCTGGTCCCCAGGAACAGAGCTCCTGGGCCGACCTTCCACCAGACCAGTGGGCAGGGGGCAGTGCTTGATAACCAGAAACATTCCAGGAGAGGCTGAGGTCCCCCAGATTCACAGAGAAGGTCCCAGACTCCATGAAGCTTGGATAACACGAGGCAGCCAAGTGCCTTGGAAAGATCACTGGCCCAGGCTCAACCTCCTGAGTTCCAGTCTGGATGTCGACAGTCACTGCCCAGCCAAGTCACCCACCCTCTCTGCACCTCAAAGAACCTTGGTTACCCACCCTCTCTGCACCAAAAGATAGCTTGGGAGAGGGGTGGGAAAGGGACCCTCTGGCACTCTTTGACAGTGTCCATCCAAATGACACATGCACAGACTGTTGGCCTCAGTGATTCCATTTCTAGGAACTTAGCCTAGTCACGTGCTTGCACAGGCACAAACTGGCAACAGCCCGAGATTAGTCACAGTTTTCAATGGAGAAAGATTGGTTCCACAGTGTGATTTACCAGATACAGTCGGGCTCCATCACAGTTCCTGGCTCAGGGCTCCCAAACCCCCAGGAATTTCCTAAGGGGCGAGAGTGACAGTGGTGTCTCTTGTGATGTTAATGAAGTGACTGTGGCATGGGGGCGGGTGAGCTGACAGGAACCAACCCAGAGGTTAGAGGATTAGAACTTTCAGCCCACCCCCTGGTTTCCAGGGAGGGGGAAGGGGCCAGAGGTGGAATCCACAGCCAATGATGGACTTTGTCAATCATGGATAGGTAATGAATCTTCCATAAAACACCCCCCCAAAGAGGACAGCGTTTTATTTCAGAGCTTCTATGGGGAGGAACCAGAAAGCTTCCACCAAGCCGGGCTCCAGGCTCCAGGATGACAAAAGCTCCTTCATTCTGGAGCTGGCACTCTGTCTCTCTTCATGTGGCTGTTGAGATCCACGTAAATCAGTGATTGAGGGTAAACGGGTTTTCCTGACTTCTGTGAGCAGTGCTAGCAAATCAGTGGAACCCGAGAGGGCGGGGTGATCATGGGAACCTGTGATTCGTAGCCGGGCAGTCAGAAAGGCAGGTAACAATCTGGGCTGGTGACTGGCATCTAACGTGGAGGGACTGAGCCCTTTACCTGTGGACTGAGATTCCATCTCTGGGCAGAGAGCAGCATGTCGAATGGAGCTGACTGTCAGTCACCGTCCTGGCACCCAGAGTCCCAGCAAGTCTACACACACACACACACACACACACACACGTACACACACACCTGCACACGCCAGAACTGGGGCCAGGAACCTGTGCTCTTTTTGCCTTTTCAGTTACACTTTGTTTTCAATATTATTTCGTGTTGGTTTCAGGTGTGCAGCATAGTGGTTAGACAGTCATACACTTCACAGAGCGGTCCCCCATACTTCCAGTACCCCCGCACGCCCGGCACCATCCGTAGTCATTACCATGTCATGACTACACTCCCTACGCTGGCTCTACACCCCCATGACTGCTCTGCAGCTGCCCATCCGTGCTGTACTCCTCAGTCCCAGCCTCTTTCATCGGGCCGCAGACCCTCTCCCCTCTGGCCACCACCAGATGCTCTCTGTGTCTGACTGTTTCAGTTTGGCTTGCCGGTTTACTTTGTTCTTTAGATTCCACATAAAAGAGAAATCACATGGCACTTTTTTCCTCTGGCCGACGTATTGCACTGAGCTTCATATGCTCTCGGTAAGATTTCGTTCTTTTTCATGGGCAAGCACCGCTCGTGGTGCACGTGCCCGGCAGCTCTTCCACCCGGCCCTGGGCTGCTGCCGTGTCCAGACCACTGGCAACAATGCTGCGGTGAACACGGTGCGTGTTTCTCGAACGAGCATTTCAGGTTTCTTCAGACAAACACCCAGCAGCGGGATCACTGGGTCCTAAGTCAGATCTGTTTTCAGTTTTCTGAGGAACCCCATACTGCTTCCCAGGGTGGCGGCCTGGTCGGCATTCCCACGGATGGCACACACGGACAGGAACCACAGTAACCGTTTTCATCTGGAAACAACTGAAAGGTCTGTTGGCAGGGAGACGAGCAGCAGGACAGGTGACCGCACACCCGGTAACCAGAAACGCCATGAGGCTATTTCCAGCGCAAGGCAGACGTGTGGGGCTGATGGCGAAGGATCTGCCGAGCTGGGCAGGGAGGAGGATGGTCAGGGCGGTGTCACCCCAGGGTCCCCAGGGGAATGGATGACACGCACGGACTCCAGCCACAGAAGCCTGCCCAGGGACACCCGCCCTCCTAGGGGCACACCGAGAGACGTGGAGGGAGCGTGAAAACACAGCATCCCGGGGTGTAAAGTCACAAACGGAGCTGGATTAGCCATGTGCGAGCGACATTGCCACACACAGAAAAATGCCATGGGTTTCAAAAATGAGGGCATGCACATGATGTAAAAGGGTTTATCAAACACTCCCTATGGCATCTATGAGAAAAAGAAATGAGATAAAGGGAAAACAAAACAAAGAAAAAATATGAAAGGCCTCAGGGACATTGATGATGATGATGATGATGGTGATGATGATGATGATGATGGGCTACGGATTAAGCAAAATTACTCACTCAGCTCTACCGCTGAGGAAGGAAGGAGGGAGGGAGAGAAGGAGCCAGGAGAGGAGACCGCAGGACAGTATCTAACACCCCAGCACTTTAGAGGCCGTGTAAGTGGTGTGTATATTACGCACACGCACACGCGCGCGCGCACACACACACACACACACACACACACAGAATGTCTCTGAACGGCGGGGAAGAAACCAGGAACTTCAGCTGCCTCTGGGGAACTGGGTGGGTGGGGCTCAGGCAGAAGGGAAATGTTTCACTATATACCTTCTTGTGCATTTGAATTTTGCTCCACATGGACATGCTATCTGTTTTTTAATAATTAAAAAATTGATCTCACAGGCTGTATACACATGGGCAATCTCTAGAAGGCCATGGAAGGCACCGGGAGGAGGGCCAGAGGGCGGGAAGCTGGCTTGCCTCCCACTCACGAACCTGTTGTGCAGCTGGGTTTTTTACCCTGTGCCTCTATGACCTGTTCTAATAATTCATTTTTCATTTTTATTTTGAACATTTTATATATGCACAAAGGTAGAGAATGATATCGTTGCTTTTATACACCCACCATCCAGATAAGGCCATTATCAAGGTTCTGCCACACGCGTTTTGTGTCCATTATCTTTTTTTCTTCTGGTTTTCTTGCTGGAGCGTTTCAAAGCAACCCCCAGCCCTCACACCAGTTCACCTCTCCCCACACCAGACAGTGACAGACATAATAAAGGCGGTTTACAGAAACAAAGTCTGGAGGCCAGTCAGTGTACCCGGCCAGGCCTGGCGGGACACTCTGCACAGTGCCCTTGAGGGGCTCTGCCTGAGGTTGGCTGCTGCCGCAGGGGTGATGACTCAGAACCAGGATCCTTGTGGGGACTCCCTCGGTTCTCTCCACAAAACTGCCGTCCCTCTAGCCTACTCCGCCCCCGCCTTTGCCAGAGCCCAGGGGTTCCCGATGATCTATAGGATAAAATTCTCTTTGCAGGTTGAAACTCACAGCTGTAACTCTTCTACCTACACAGGAAAATATTCTGGAAGCATTATTTACAATCACCAAGATATGGAAGCAACCCAAGTACACGAGTGGACAGAACAACTATGGGACATTTATACAATGGAATACTACTCGACCATAAAAAAGAAGAAAAATTTACCCTTTGTGACAGTATGGATGGACCTGGAGAACATTATGCTAAGTGAAATAAGCCAGGCAGAGAAAGGCAAATCCCATATGATTTCACTCATATGTGGAATCTAATGAACAAACCAAACTAACAAGCAAAGTAGAGACAGACTCATAGATGGAGAGCAGATGACAGCTGGGAGGGGGAAGTTAGGGGGTGGAGGGGCTGAGCAAAGAGTCAGAAGGACTCATGGACATGGGCAGCAGTGTGGGGATTTCAGGGGGAGGGGTGTGTAAGGAGACTAAATGATAATAGAAAAATGCAATAAAAATACTTAAATGCTATGCAAAAAACATTCTCAAGGGGTGGTAGTCCCTTCCTCTGCTTGATTGCTCCCAGAGATTAGGAGCTCACTATCTGATCCATCTCTGTCTTTGTCCAAATGGGCTAGAGCTAGGCTTCCCACCCCCTATGCACCGCCTCACTGTCTTTGCTATCTTGGAAGCACCCAGCAGTGGGCAGAGCCAGGGAAAGAGCCCAGCTCATTAGAGTCCATTTCTCTCCAAAATACACTCAGAAGCATAACGGCACACCATGCACATTCACATAAACTGGAGGCCACTGAGGCTCTGCTGGTTTGGAAATCCCCTTGAGACACTCCCACCCCACCCAGGCCACCTGAGGCAGGCGTTCTCTGTCATGGACGTCAGACGTGCGCCCTGGGCCTGAGGGGCTTGGAAGGAAGAGCCCTAGGCCCGGTGTGGTCTTGAGAATGTCTTAGCCTGGCTGGCGGGACACCCGAGCAAAGACTGCTCATTAGAGGAGTCCTGCATTTGGCAAGTGGGGCCTGGCTCTAGCACCCCCACTGGCCCTGCCTCCAGGACCCCCACTGGGCTCAGCCACTGGCCAGGATCCGCCCAAGGAGGTGATGAATGCAGCAGTGGATTCTGAAGGTGAAGCAGCTGGGGACAGTCAGCTAACTGCATGCTGTAGCAAGTTCTCCAGAAGGGAGCTCAGAGCAGCAACCCTCGAGGCTGACCACCCCCTGCACACGCCCACCACCACCACCGGCAGGATTCCTTGGCTTGCCAGTCCCTGTGTCACTAAGCAATGAGCCCCCGATGCCAGAGCAATGCACACTGTTCATCTCCGCGCTCCAGCCCAGGGCATAAACTAGGAGCTTACTAAATGCTTGTGTAATTGGCCAGGCCAACCCTCCAACCGCAGCAGGGTAGCAGCTTCCACTCTAAGAGGCAGTTTTGGGCAGAGGAACAAGGAAGAAATGCAAGTCCTGGGTACCTACTATATATGTAAAGCTTGAAGCCAAGGTCTGTAAAGTGCTTTCTGGAATACAAAGGGCTTTCTCAAAATTCTCATGTGGGAAGCAGATGTCCCTCCCTCCTCCTCAGAGCACCAAGGCTCAGAGAGGTGACGTCACTCACCCAGGATGGCTGCCCTGACGCCAGCCCTGCTGTACTCTGTCCACTACCGAAGGTCCAAGAAGCCCCAGGCAGGGGCTCCGTCTGGAGTAAAAGCAAGGAAGGGAGCGCCATACCTGGCCCTGGAGAAAGGAAGCTTCCTTAAAAACCTGGCCTGGTGCCCCTGGCCCCACCTTCTTCCCAGGAAGGCAGCCAGGCAGCCTCTCTAACCATCTGGGAGCCACGGGCTCAGGCTTGACAAGGGCCGTGAGCAGACGGGTTGGGTGAACAGAGCTTCCCACCAGGTTTCCAGAGCCCAACCCCTAATCTAGGTCGTGCCTTACTAAGTGTGCACTGGGCAGGTGGGCGAACCTCTCTGGGCCATGGGCCCCAGGCCTCAGCCTCGTCATCTGCAAAACGGATGAGTAATTTCTATCTTGCACATGAACACAAGGCACTCCGCCTGGACCCCGTCTGGTGGGCAGGTAGACAACGTGCCCATTCGGTGGCCGGTGACAAACTTCAGACAACTTAGGGACACTGTCAGAATGAGTCCCATGGTTCTCCTTCCATGGGACATCCAGGCTGAAGGGTTTTTGGTAAGGATTTGACCAATACCCCACCTTACCCAAGAATACTCCCCACAGTACCCCAAAGTACCCTTGTCCTATATATGGAGTATTTTATTTTATTTTTATTGATTGATTCGAGAGAGAGAGAGAGAGAGAGAGAAGAAGAGGAGAAGGGAGAGAGAGACACTGATTCGTTGTTTCACTTATTTATGCATTCACTGGTTGATTCTTGTAAGTGCCCTGACCGGGGATCCAACCCACAATCTTGGGTGAATCAGGACGATGCTCTAACCAACTGAGCTACCCGACCAGGGCTACGGGGTGTTTTCTTAGTGCTAGATAGTATGTTAGGCTTCATATCCACAGTCTCATTCTGCACTTTTGAAAAGCGTATTTCACCACTGTCCTCATTGCATGAATGAAGAGACTGAGGCACAGACAGACTGCAGCACTTGCCCCATGCCCCTCAGCCCTCTCCGACTCCAGAGCTCTCGTGTTCAGCCACGAAGCCGCTGCCTGACTTGAATCCTCCAGGGACACTTCCCTGCAGGACAGCCCAGGCTGTTGGGACGTCCTTCCCCTCCTAACATGAGCCCGGCAACCACACGGGACCACCAGGGCGCATGTGTGTGCCCCTCCTCAGGCCCCAGCTGGTCCTGTCCCCCACCGCGGGACCACCAAGGCGCATGTGTGTGCCTCCTCCTTTCAAGTATTGGAGGACTGCCACCTCAGGCCCCTCCCCAGACCTCTTCTCCGGCTCCATATCCCTGGGGCTTTCAAAGGCCTGTGGGAACCTCCAGGACCAAGAGAGGCCGTAACTCTTACTCTGCCACCAGACACCCTGGAGGGTTCTTTCCCAAGGGGGTCAAGGAGAGCATGAAGCCATTCTTTCTCTCACCACTCAGCACCCCACCTACCCCCCAGGAAGCTGGTCTCTGGGCTCTGACTTCACACCTAGCTGACATTTGACATTTAGAAAGCTGTGGACAAGTCTGGAATCTGCCCCCCCACACTCACCTCCCAACCTGTCACCCCCCACTCCAACTCTCTGAAAGGGGTGCATGGAGCTGCTGCTGGTAGGAGGCAGTGAGGCGGTGAAAATGCCCACTGTTTTGTAGGGAGAGTGGGGGAGGCCAGGCTGGGGAATGGGGGTGGCAGGAAGGAAATAAACTGCCCCTGGCAGGGGACTGGGAAAGCCTGGGAGCACGTTCTGGAGGTGAGCACGCTGACTCTGCAGCCGCGGGCCTGGTTTCTCCCGCAAATCCCGCCTTTTCTCACCAGCGAGTTCCGTGTCCTGCGTTCGCTCGTTTCCTCTCACAGCCGCCCCCGGGGCACTCAGGGAGGGCTGCCCCACTGTCCCTCCCCAAGCCACCACTCAAAACGCTTCTGCTGGCTGGTGTTCCGTGAGCGCGGACTTCCGGCTGGGAGACGTGAAGAAGCTCTGGAAGAGGCGGTGTGGGGGTGTGGCGGCCGCCCCACAGCGGGAACGTGTTCAGAGGCTGTTTACTTAAAAGTGGTTAAAATGGTCGGGTTTATGTTACGTAGACTTTATCACGAGTTTGAAAAAAGAAGGCAACCCACAGAAGGGAAAAAATAATTACCCCCCACCACTACCACCTGCACACAAAAAGCCTCCCCAAGAAGCCCAATGGCCAAGGCCCAGCTCTGCATAGCAAGGCCATTTTGTGGGAGGCAGAGACCCCATACTGTCCCTTGGACTGTTCTCGAGTCCCAAACCACCTCTTCCTTCCAGCCTTCTCTGGCAGCAGCCCTGTAGCAAGAGGTACCCTCAGGCCAATGGAGGCCAGAAGACCCCCCAGTTTGAACCCCAACAGGGAAGGTCAGAGCTGGAGGCACAGAGAGGCAACATCTGGCCCAAGGTCACAGCCAGTTAACCAGGAAGCTGGGGCTCAGGCCCGTGAGCCGACCCAACCCTGCCCTGCCCTCAGAAGAGAAACACAGGCTGGTTCGGGGCTGGCAGGGGTTCGAAACAACTGCTTCTCCCAGTGGCATGCCATCCCGCCCAGGGACACCTCAAGCATCTCCTGTCCCCGCAGGTTCTGCACTTTGCAGCCCTGGCACAGGGAGCCTCCACCTGTCCCTGGGAGGCAGCGGGTCATGAAGGGGTCAGGCTTTAGAATCAGACAGGCCTGCCTGAGTCCTGACCCCACCTCTGTAAATACGTTTCTTAGACTAGGCCCCTCATGTGTAAAATGGCCATATTAATACCTAATTTGTGGAGTTCTTTTAAGGATTACAGCAAATGACACAACACCCATAAATGGCCTGAAATGCTGTAGGTCCCCAAAATATTCTTTCTCTGCTCTTCCCTCTGCCTGGCACAGGGTCCCCCCTGAGTCACTGATGGCCTGGGTAAGTGGAGGGAAAGTCCATTCCCTTCTCTGAGCTTGTTTCCCCACGTGTAAAATGAAAGGGCCAAACTAACTGATCCTCTACCAGCACATAAGTGCAGCGTCATAGATAAACATAGCAGACTTGATGAGTAAAAAAAGCCAAATACAGATCGGAACACAGGATAAGCTCCCATCACTTAGATGGAGGCCCAGGACAGGCAACGCCAGCCAGCGGCGATCAAGGTCAGAAGAGTGGTCGCCTCTGGGTGAGGGGCCACAATGCCTGGGAGAGGCCTGAGGGTGCCTTCTGGGGTGCTGGGGCTGTGCTCTGCCTGGATCTGGGGAGGGGTTGCCTCTGTGAAAATCCAGCAGGTTGTGACTTCAAGGTGAGTGCCCTTCACCGCGCACACCTTCATCCCCTGCACCCACTGAGCTGCAGCCTAACCTCTTTCCGTTCCTCCAGCTGGCCAGCTGGGGTCCCTCCTCAGGATCCTTGCACTTGCTGGTCCCTCTTCCTCCACATCTTCCTTCCTTTGAGGCCTGTCCCTCAAAGGGAACTGGGGGCAGCTCAGATGTCCCCTCCTTGGAGAGGCCTTCCTGGCTGCCCCCACCTGTGGCAGCTGCTCGTTCTCCCGCTACGACATCACCTTGTTATGACACTCAGCACCGCATCGTCCTGACCTGATAGTGAACCTGCTCTGTTTGCTTGTCTCACTGTCTCTCTCCCCCGCCTGGGACATCGGCCCGTGAGAGCAGGAGCACATCCATCAGGGCTGACATCTGGGCCCCGCCTAGAGCGACGGTGGCGGACAGTGGGGTCCAAGCAAGCAGCTGTGGATGAACAGGCCGTCTCTGGAGCAGATCAGGTGTGTCTCACAACTTCACTGTCTCGAAGGTGATGAGAGGGAGCTGATATTTTTCAATCCTCATCCTAGGATATGTTTATTGATTTTAGAGAGCAAGGAAGAGAGAGAGAAACATGGATCAGTTGCCTCCCACATGCACCCTAACCGGGGATCAAACCACGGCCCAGGTATGCGCCCTGACAAGAGATCAAACCCGAAACTTTTTGGTGTATGGGACAGCGCTCTGACCAACGGAGCCACCCGGCCAGGGCGGGAACTCGCTTTTTATGTACTCATTCACCCCATAAACATGCGAGAGAGGCCTACTATGTGCTGAGTACAACCTTAAGGGGTTCACCGTGGGACAAGGAAAAAGGCTCATGCCAGGTTTTTCTAGTAGAGTGTGAGGAATGGGCAGAAGGCACATGTGCCCAGGGCCAGGGAGACACCCAGAATTCAGTGGCTGGGCCAGCCTCCCGGTTCCCAGGGCAGGGGACTACACTGGGCCCTGGGTGTGGCCACGACTTCCCATGCCAGCTGAATGTCTGGGCAGCAGAAGGCCCTGGGCCTTGGCAGGAAGCCACCCCCTTCTAAAAAGCCAAGGAGCTCAGCCAAGACCAGCCACTCTCCCTGCCAGCAGGCTTGGTCACCTGCTGCCATGGAAACCTGTCCTGCCAAGTCAATAGCACTGAGCACAAGAAAGCACAGTGCCAGGAAGGTGACAGGGCACCTGCCAGACTCCTGTTCTGGGGAGGGAGGCACCTGGGCCTGCCGACGCGGCAGCTGAGAGTTGTGTGTTGTTCCTGCACTTGTTGCTCTGTGTGTGCATGTGTGTGTGCATGTGTGTGTGCATGTGTGTGTGCATGTGCGTGCCACGCTCAAGCCAGTCGGGCAGAGGGCATCTCTCCCACGTCTGGGGCTGAGGGTTCCAGCTCGACAATAAAAGCTGCCATTCACTGACCACCTACTACGCACCAGGTACCTTTCTAGATACTGTCCATGTCTTTCCTCGTTCCAGTCTCATGACCACCCCGGGAGGCAGGCACTGCTCCCACTTTTACAGAGGAGGAAAATGAGGGACTGTTGGTTCGGGAATTTGTCCAAAGTCTCACAACTAGTAAGCAGTAGAGTCAGGATTAGAACCCAGGGAATCGGGCTCCAAAGCCTTCATGTTAGCCGCCAGAAGGATTACCTCTCCACAGAATGAAGTCATTTTGTTTTCCCATTACTTATTCAGTTTTCTGAACTCTGAATGGGCACCAGGGAAAATAAACAGGTTAGACTCTGTTTCTGGTTTCAAGTTGCCACTAGCTCCGCAATAGACGCTGGTAAAAATAACCACGACGCAGAGCCACGAGTTCCAACAAACCAAGAGAAGTTGGGGGGGGGGTTGTTCTGTGGGACAGGGAGGCAAAGAGGGCAGCCGGGCTCCCACCTGCCCTTTGGATCTCCAGCGGCGGCCCTGGGATGGGGGTGGGAGTTGTCCCGGTAGCAGAGGACTAGTGAAGTTCTGCCCTGGGGCGCCACCTGCTGGACAAATGTGGGAGGACAGCTTTAGCAGCTGGCCTCTCCTCTTCCCCACAGCTGCTATTTCCTGGGTTGCCCCCTTACCCTTCGCTAAGTAAGGACAGGGATGCAGAACAACACAGACAGTAAACCCGACAGCCGTTATAGAATTATAAAGGAGGCAGACATGAACCAATAGCCCCACAAGGGAAGATGAACTACAACTGACGATAAGTGCTCTGAAGGGGAAATACAGGTGCTTTGAAGGTATAAAAGCTTTAGACAGGGTAGTGGGGGGACACCTCTCCAAGGAGATCGTATTTTAATGAGGAATTAAAGCTCAACAGGGCTTTACAAGGCAGAGCAGGATGAAGGGCATTCTAGGCAGAGGGGACGGCAAGGACAAAGGCCACGAGGTGATCAAGCTCATGAACCTTCAGGCACAGAAAGAAGGCAGAGCGGGCCTGCGGGGGCTTGCACTTATCCCAAAGGCAGTGGGAGGCTCTGAAAGGCTCCACGGGGGAAGCGCAACAGGCCCACCCAGGGCAGCAGCTCCTGTGGGCGTGGAGGGAAGGGGAGGAACAGGGCGGAGGCTGGGGGACCAGCAGGGAGACCATTGTGGTCGTCCAGGTGAGAGACAGGGTGGCGGGGACAAGAGGAGATGGAGAGGAGCGTCTGCCCTCTGGAGAACGATTTCGGAAGCAGAATCCACAGGCGAGGACTGGATTAGATGTTGGGGTGTTGAGGGGAAGACGAAATCAGGATATCAGATTGAGTAACTGGGTAGAGGGAGGGGCGTGAGCAAAGTGGGAGCACCGAGCAGGGAACACACAAAAAGCTCGGTCTGGGGTGGGGTAGCTCAAGATGCCCACAGGGGAGCGCAGGGAGATGCTCAGGGTCAGTTGATTAGGGGCCCCAGGCTCAGAAAAATGGTCTGGGGTAGAGAAAGGCAGGGCGCCGTTTTAAAGCCTCAGATGGTGAGACCCTCCAGGAGAAGTACACAGTGGGAGGGGAGGCCAGCCCTCAGAGCAGGGTGGGGGCCGGACAGGGGGAGGAAGCTACAAGAGCAGAGGACTGAGCAGCAGCGGCAGGAGGTGGGAGGAAAGCTTGGTGGCTCAAAAGCCAAGGGGTAGGGAAGCGTTTAAACTGTGTCAAGGCTGCTGTGAGGTCAGTTAGGGCCAAAACCAATCTGGCAACACAGAATGTCCCACAGCCCAAGCTGCGGGAGGGCCCTTGGCAGTGAAGAGTGACTGGGGGGTGAGGAGAGTGAAGAGGCAGCTCTGCGGGCACCGTGACAGTGAGAAGATGTTGCAGGAGGAAAGGGACCAGGACAGACTGCTGTGCACACAGGGCACAGTTGTTTGCCTCGATGGGCCGAGGGGAGGTGGGGGGATGGAAAACAGGGCAGGACAGCAGGACCCAGCAGCTTTCCGGTGCCTCTTTTGTCTGTTCCTTCCAACGTTTACCCTGGTTGCTCTGGTCACCCTGTAATAACCAGCTCTTCCTCCTATGAGGGAAACTGAACCCCAGAGAGGAGCTGAGGTCACACCAGAACCCTGCCCAAGCTGTGTCCTGCCATAGCTGGCAAAGGGCTGGGGGTGGGGGCTGCCAGGCTGTTTGGAGTTTCGGGAAGCCCAGGATCATGCTGAGGTCATGTGGGCCCCTTGACCTGGTCTGGATGCCCGTCCTTCCCTGCCAGGCCCACACAGCCAGGCCCCCTCAATCCCCTACCTCCACCCACCCTATGCAGAGTGGCAGAGGGCAGCAGACAGACCAGGTCCTCAGGAGACCACTTGTTATGGGGCCTGAGCCTCATACCGTTGCGGGATGGGGCTTCTAACGGAAAGAATACAAAAATGCAAATACAAATTAGGGCAGGGCCCCTTGGAAGTGTCTGAAACTCATTAGCCTCAAGGTAACTCCAGCTGTGGTTGCCATGACCTCTAACAAATGACATCACCTCTCAGTACCCACTCTGTACAGTCACAAGCACTGTGTGCGATAACTGTGCAGTGTACACGACCAGTCTGTCCCCGGGTCAGGGTGACAAACTGTGGCCGTGGTTATTGCAGACTGGGCTCCCCTGAGGCAGGTGGGGTGGGGGGAAAGAACCTTTGCTCTCCCTGAGCCCAGGGGTCCTGGATATACAAACACCGTTGAGGACAAAAAGGCTGCGGTGGCGGGTGTGACCCACCCCTGAGCCAGCCTGGCACCAAGTGGGGGCTTTGCAGGTGGCCTTGAACTATAACTTCATCCTCCAGCCCACACAGTTTACGATTTACACAGTTTGCACACACACACCCTCCCCACCAACAGCAGGAGAATGGGGATATTGGACAGTGGTCCAGAGTGAAGACAGGGTGGGTAGGAAGGGGAAAATTCCAGCTGAACCTAGAATGCTGAGACTACCGACTCGGGCAGGGCTCACCCTTTGTTGCGCAGAGGATCGAGTCCGGGACCCTGTGGCTGGACAGCAGGACCAGAGAGCTGCCCGCGGGGCAGCGCCAAGTGGTGGGCTTGGCAGACACGTCGGGCACGACCCAAAGGGCGCTCCAGGTGGGGTCTGGGAGGAGCAACCCCGCCGCCCTGTGTACTCGCGACAATTCCCCCCGCCTGCCCGCCCGCCAGTCCCGGAGACACTCAACGCTGCCCCCACCCCCTCCCGGCCCCAGCTTCTCCCGCCACCGCCGCAGTCCGCCCTGCTCGCTGGCAGAGTCGCTGGGTCGTGGTCCGCGCGCTTTCCCACGAGGGCGGGCGCCTGGGCCTCTGCCAGGGCCCTGCGGAGCAGCCAGGCCAGCTTGCGTCGCAGCAGGCTTCATCCTGCCATTCCGCAAGCCTCCCCCTGCATCGTGTCCAGGGTGTGCTATCGCAGTGCTGGGCGTGGCGGTGGGACTGGGTACCGTCTCACACACATCCTGTTAAGACCCTTCTTCACAAACGTCAAAGCAGAGCCAGAGGCAGGCTCGCACGCTGAAGGGCACGACCTTGACTCCAAGTCCAGCGCTCCTTTCCTCTGCTTCAGCCACCTGCAGGAGACAACAACCAACCTTCCCCAGGAAAGCAAGCTCTGTGATAACAGACATAGCCTTTCAGCCTCCCTGGTTAGCGCCTGGGCACTGAGTGCAGGGGTCCAGAGGAAACTTCTGTTCAGAGTTTAAGATGAGCTCAGTTTTAGAGGAGGTGGGTGATGGGGGCATGATGTATGGGCCCTAAGGAAGGGGTGGATTGGGCTGATTGGGCTGATTGGGCTGGCGTCCGGCCCTCCCCACCCCACACACAAACCACAGGCCTAACAGGTACCCTCCCCCCTCCCCCTCTGTCCCTGAGTGGAGATGGGGGCAGTTTCCTTGGCTGGGGTCCCTCATGGACTCCCTCTCTCAATCTGTTGCCAGTCCCTGCAGCCCTGCTCAGGGCGCCTTGGGACCTGAGGCAGATACAAGCAGAAAAAGGGTCACATGATCTTAGAACCTACCAGTGGCAAAGAAACAGGGTTCTGAGGGGTGCAGTCCACGGGGAGGATGGAAAAGGGGAGCTGTGGTGGGGGTGGGAGTGGGGAGGCTGAGGGTGCTGGGAGCCAGAAGGAGGCTGGGAGCAGGGTTGGGCTGGGACCACCCCTGGGAGGGAAGAGTGCAGCTCAGACTGCAGCTGCGGGCGCAGAGCCTCCTTCAGACCTGCAACCCTGGTCCTCTGGCTCTGAAACGGCAAAGGGGGCGTCAGAGGGGTGTCGGCTATTAAGGGGGTGACTGGGTGGGAGAGTGATTAGCGTATGGGGGGTGGATGTGAGAGACACAGGATGAGGTGGGGGGTCTTGTGGTTTTATAACATTCTGAACCATGAGAACATCATCTCCGCATTGGGTTGCCCAGGCCCTGTTCCCCGAAGATGTGGGCAGGCGGGCACGGTGCTACCCACTGAGCCTGCTGCCCTCTCACCAGGGTGAATAGAAGGCCAGAACACCCTGGGGTCTTCTTGCCTGTCTGTCCCCTCCCGATTCTGGAGTGGAGAACGAGGGTTGGAGTCAAAATAGACCTGGGCTCCAAATCCAGCCCAGCTGCTCAGCACTGGTTTGACCCTGGCAAGCACTTATGCAATCCAAACCTCAGTTTTCTCACAAGTAAAATGGGAACAATTACACCTACAGAATACAACATAAAAGGAGCTTCTTTGAGTTGTGCGTGAGGCATGTGTCCAAAGCACTCAGCATTATGCCTGGCATAAAATTTGTAAAAGCTGGTTCCCAACATGTCTGTCCATCTGTCAGACAGGCGCACATTTGGCTCGGCCCGTCCCTCACCCGCAGTTCCCCTGAGGATCTGTTAGTGGTCCCGGAGCGAACGGCTCTGTGGGGAGGTGTTGGGTAGAAATGTGTTCCATCGGGTTATCTGCTCCCTGCAGACTCTTGCTGCCCCACCGGGTCTCTGGGTGGTTGTGTTAGCTCTCCGGGGCTTCCCACCTCCCCGGCTGGGTTTGTGCATCTCCCCTCCAGCTGCCTCTGAAGTCTGGGGCCCTTTGGTGTGAGCGGGGCATGCACCAGCCTAGAATCCTGCCAAGCCTGTGGTGAGTGGCTAACAGGGCACAGAGCTGAAGGAGTTTGGAGATTTCAGCCCCACCTGAGCACCCTGCCCAAGTTACCCCAGTGCAGGCGTCGGGTCAGACTGCTTGAGCCCGAATCGCAGCATTGCTGTAACTGCCCGCCTGGCCCTGAGCGAGCCACCCGGCCTCTCTGAGCCTTAGGCATCTCACTGATGGAAGCCAACAGAAGCACCTACCTCATGGGTTTTGTGGAAAGCTGGAGAGAGAGAGAAAAAGAAGAGAGAAAGAAAGAGATGATGTCGTGTCACTTAATAAGACTCCCTGAAAGGGCAGGGACTTTGGGGTCTCCCTCCAGGCCCAGTGAGTCTATAGACCAATAAGAGGTTGGCATTGCAAAGGTCTTCACGCACTTCTAAGCTTCGATAGAAGTACAGTCCATTGAGTTTGCTTCCGTTTCACAAGGAGACATGCTACAGACGTACAAAGAACATCTGATTTTAATTATCCAAATTTCTTTATTGCTTATTTAGCTTTATGAACTTTGAGTAATGTTTATATTTTGATGTTTATTAAACTTACATTCATTTTTACAACTTGAGTAAGGTACAGTTGACACATGGCAACTGCCCCAGGCTCAGCTGGGTCACCAATCTTCACCTCAACGTCAGCCAGCACCAGGGACTACCGGTGGAGAGAAACAGCAAGGTGGGAGGGATGAGGCAGCCGGCGGGCTGTGAGAATCTCTGAGAAGCTTCTGGGGTGGGAGGAGAGGGCATCCTCCCGGTGGTCTCTCTGTTTGTTTCCCAGGCCAGGCTGAGTCTTCACCTCCTGACCCTGTGGGAAGCGCAAGTCAGGCCGGGCTCCACCAGGAGGGGCTGAGGGCGACACCCTGACCATGGGAGCCGGGGAGAACAGGGGGCTCAGAGTCAGACAGGGCCTGCCGGCTGTGCCACCTGGGCCGGTCACTCTCCCTGGGGGTGACACCAGCCCCGCTCGGGTCACACAGCTCCTGCAAGGATCAGAAGAGAATGGAGGTAGGAGTGTGGCATAAGCAAAATACAGAGAAGGCTCAGTGACACGAACTGTGTTCGTTGGAGCCAGGAGCCCTCACTGAGAAGGCATTCTCTTGCTGATGTCACAACATCAGCATGTTGAAACAGGTATACTGAGCATTTACTAAGCGCCTACTATGTACCCACGTGCTCAGGAGAGTGATATGGAAGAACCTGAAACCACAGGAAGCTGGTCACCGGCCATGTGACCACTAGATCAAGAGGCACATCTCCTGTCCTCACCTTGTTTCCTCTGTGTCCCCCTGAAGCCTTGGTCCAGGGACTGGGTTAAATGCATTCATTCAACAGATATGCACTGAGTGTATGTATCAAAAACTGTGCTGCCCTGGCTCAGTGGATTGACGGCCGGCCTGTGAAAGGTCGCTGGTTCGATTCCCAGTCCAGCACATGCCTGGGCTGTGGGCCAGGTACCTGGTTGGGGACGTGCAAGAGGCAACCCCATCACACATTGATGATGTTTCTCTCCCTTTTTCTCCCTCCCTTCCTTTCTCTCTGAAAGTAACTAAATAAAACCTAAAAAAAAAAAAAAAAAGCTGTGCTAAGTACTGGGGGTTCAGTGGTGAGCTGAACAGACAGGGAATCTGGCTTATAGCCAAGTGCTGGGGGAGGGGAACAGACAAAAAACAAACAAACAGCACCAGACAAAACAAGTTAATATCCAACTGTGGAAGGGCTGCGGAAGAAGTGAGCAGGACGGTGTGAGAGTGACAGAGGGCGGGAGATTGGTGTGATGGGGTAAGTGGGGGACAGCCCCTTTGTGCAGGGAGGTGATAAATGACCATATTGGGACATGGTAGCACCCAGCATCCAGTCTGGGCTGCAAAGAGACAATAACTCAGAATCTATCACAGCTTTACTACTTGCTAGGTGTTCCATCTTGGGCAAGCCGATTAACCCCTCTGACCGTTTCCTCACCTGTAAAGTGGGAGAAAATATCCAATCTGCTTTATAAGATTGGTGGGAGGGCTACACTAGATAATGCAAGCATATTACTAGATAAGCACGTGTGAAATAATAGATTATTTCCATCTCCTCCAGCTGGGGCTGAGCACCCACAATTCGTGGGTTAGTCCCTGCGGAGGAAAGTGGGGTGGCCCAACCCAAACACTCCCCAGTCTGCATTTCCAGACTGATTCCGCAGTACCTTCCTCTCACATACAGCAGGGGGCCACACTCACATGTCTTAGGGCCGGGCAAGTGGGTACAGTCAGCCAGGAGTGGTGGGGCCGGTGGCACACCTTACAGGACAGGCCCTGCCTAAAGGAAGTGGCTACTGCGAAGCTTCAGGGAAAGCTTCCCACGTTGAAATGAGGGCCTAGACCTTTCCACTTCTCAAATAATGAGAGGAAAGCTATTTTATGCACAATCTGAAGAATTTCCCATATTGGCAACTTAAATAAAAACTTTTTAAAGTACTGTTGTGGGCAGAGAAAACACTGGATCAGCCCGGGCAGGCTGCAGGCACGGCTTGCCACATCCGTGCACCGAGGGCCAGCACTATGAGGAATGCAGGGCGAGCTGAGCGGTGGGCTTGCTGGTGCAAAACTCGTAGGGGCTCAAGGACCTCAGCTGCTCAACAAAGAATGGTTGGGATCAGACCCTGAATGGGGAAGGGGGGCAGGGATGGGGAGACCCCATGAGAAGGCTTCATGGAAAAGGAGACCCTTGAGCTGGATTGTGTGAATGAAGAGAGGGCAGAGTCATTCTGGGCGAGGGAAGAACTATGGGGAAGAGAAGGTGCTTCCATGGAGCTGGAGTGCATTCGGGGTACACGGGGATTATGAGGAAGGGCTGTGGTCTCTGTCTCCAGATCACAGATAGCCAAGTGTGTCCAGCAGGCTCTCCTAGCCAGCCCCTCTCAGCTCTGGGTTTGACCTCTGAGACCAGCAGGGTAGGGTAACGGAAAGAGTGGGCAAGTACTGAAGGTGGATGCCAGAAGTCTGTGCTTAGACCTGCCATGACCATTTCCAGGATTGCATTCATTCATTTAGGCTAAAAATCACAGCAAGCAATGGTCAGTCATGAACTGGGAGCTTGGACTTTGAAGAGGAAGGAATCAGGATTGGTCCCTGCCTCCAGGGAGCTCACAGTCTGATGGTGGGCACAGGAGACAGTGTGGACCACTGCTCTGTGATGCTTTACTTGAAAGAGGGCTCGGTGAAGCTGTGGGGGAGCTACTGATAGGTTTGTAGAGGATAGGACTTTTAAGCTGCATCTTCATAGATAAGTAGGAGTTTCCCAGGGGAATAAAGTGGAAACGGCAGGAGGCTGCATGCAGAAGAAGCCTGTGAAATGTGCAGGCGTGTTGGGAGCCCGCTGCAGGAACGCGGCTTCAGTCAACCACTTGACCGGTACTTGAGCTCCTTCCTGCGTGCTAGAGGCTGTGCTAGGCGCTGGAGAGTGTGATAAAGCAGATACTCTCCACCCTAACGAAGTTTATACCATTTAATTTCTCTGTACCCCACTTTCCCCATCTCTGGGGCGCTTTACACACCTCACAGAGCTTCACTGAGGAGCGAACAGGATCACAGCGTTAACATCTTTGGGAGGACAGCCGGGCTCACACTGGCATATGGGAAATGCTCGTTAACTATGTGCAGAACCGAAATGGCCTCTTGCCTTGACTCCCTAAGAATAGCTCTAGGAGTTAAACTGTCATCAGCTCACTAGATAAGCACTTTGGTCAATGAGTGAATACACAAATGCTGCATGCCCTACAGCTTTACACACACAGTACTTACCACGTGCCTGTCAAGGACACTATCCATTATCTTCATTTTACAGAGGAAGCAGGGGCTTGAAGATGGGAGGAGACTGCCTAATACGCACAGGTAGTGAGAAAGAAGGCTCCAGATCCTGCCTCCTGGAAGCCTGACCTCAGAGCTCCAGCACTTGAACTTGCCACATAATGCTACTCATGTCAAGCGGAGGTCCCGACGGAGGGCCTGATGGAAAGCATTTGAAAACTCTGAGGGCCTTTGCCCCCCACCCCCAAGCCAGCTGGGATGGCCATGAGTGGTTATCTCCCAGGTCAGGGAATCTGCCGGTTAGTCTCTTTGGGTAGGGGAAGTGAGAAGGTGTCATTCCCTTCCTGGGAAGAGGGCACTTCTCGTCCTTCTAGTAGGAAACAGACCCTAAAGTAAGAAATATCTTTTAAAAAATTAGAAAGATGACTGTTAGCCTCTGTCCTGAGGAGGTGACAGAAACTCAGCTTTCTCCAGGGTGCCAGAGCTGGAGAACATTCAGAGATATATGGGCTTTGACAGAGTCGCTCTTGCTGGTCAGAGTAATTCCAGGCCTCCACATGGCTCTGGGCCAATACACATCAGGAAGGAGCTCTGTCTGCAGCTCCAGGCTGTGGCCCCAGGAAGGCAAGACTGTTATTTGAGAGTTGTTTTTTTTTTTTTTTGTCTCAGTACGAGGCACGTGTTCACCCTCTCATCTGCGGGGAGCTATAGGGCTAGAAGCACAGGTCTGGTCAACAAGCAGCCCTGCCCGTCTCGTACCAGCCATTCCCTGTTGTCAGTTTGTGGTCTGGGCCAAGCTGCCTTGTTTCCTCCGAACCTGTCTCTTCATCTCTGAAGAGGGGACAATGAAGAAATAAATCTGTGCAATGACTAGCAGATTGCCCATTGCATTAGGTGCTCAGTAAATATTAACTCTTGTTCTCTGGTGGGTGGAAGAAAAATTATTGATTGTCAGATTGTCCAACTTTTTCTTGTGCAGATAGGAGGGGTAATCGATGAGCTCTTCATACATCAGAGTTGGAAATGGAAGTCCGACGTGTGTTTGGGGATTCTACATTTGCTTTTTTATTCTGTATATTAAAACTATTTTCTGTAGGCAGTATCAACTATTGTTATTAGCATTTATTTGACCTGATACAGTTATTGGGCACCTACTATGTGCCACATAGTGCAAGGGACACAGGATGACAAAAGCTTTGTCTGTAACTGTGGGAAGCTTCCGGTCCAGGGTGGGAAGCGGACGTGTCCTCTTCTTTGCCCCTTCCCTAGTCGTGGTGGAAGAACTGCTCCGTGCTAAACGTCCTTGTTTAAACAGGGACCACCTGGATTCTAGGACGCAAGGGGACTTGTGAGATCGGGGTTTTGGGGATGCTGACTCCTATACCTCTACCTCTGTCTCGCTGTATGCACCACCTTTGTTCCACCTGTGTTGTCATTCTTGGTTCCCACATCCTTGTCTGGGACTCCCACAGCACTAACCATGATCTACCATTGTTTTTTATTTATAGATTCATAACCTGGGTTAGGATGCCTTCTGTCTCTGAGGAGGGGTCTGTTGCAGATGGCTGGTGCTGACAACAGCCAGCCAGTAAGCCCCCGGGCTGGGGAAGTTGGGTGACAATCCCACTAATACCCAAATGCATAAGGCTTTACAAATACACCAGGTTTGGGAGTGTGCAAAGCATTTTAGGATTTACTTCGTTTAATCTGAACAGAAGGAGGTATCCCCAGTT
This sequence comes from Tonatia bakeri, assembly GCA_004024845.1. Taxonomy (NCBI): domain Eukaryota; kingdom Metazoa; phylum Chordata; class Mammalia; order Chiroptera; family Phyllostomidae; genus Tonatia; species Tonatia bakeri. The sequence continues at coordinate 84,685 of PVIA01004856.1, read as the reverse complement.
ATGCTTTACGCATGAGGAACCTGAACGGGAGAGGTGGGTTCCGACCCACGACCAGAGCCCCAGCCCACCCAGATTCTCAAAGTTGTCTGATAAGAATCACGAATCACGAGGGTACCTGTTACATATGTAGAAAAAAACCCTCTCTTCCAGTTCTAATCCTGAAGGTCGGGATCATGACTCAAGAATCAGTAGTTTTACAAACACTCTTGGCGATACTTATCTTCGGGCAAGTGCAAACGCATTCATTGATTTATTTCCTTAGCTAAGGCTTATGGGGTCCCAGCTATGGTCCGCACTGTGGAGAGAGCATGACAAACACGACAGTCCCCAGCCTGAAGGAGCAACAGTTGGCTGAGCAGATAGATTGTCCAGGTCCCTGGGTCTGCCACCCAGGTCTCTCCCAGGCAATGTCCCTTCCGGCTGGTGGGACTGGCTTCTGCCCGGACGCAGGTGGGAGCCTGTTGGGCCTCCTTCCACAGTCTAACACTTGCTCAGAGCGGGCCTGTGGTTCTCTGGGGCTGGAGGCACCCTGTGAAAGGGACCGAGGTGTGCGGGGCCCCCAGTGAGTGCCTCAGTAAATGCTGACCAACTGCCGATGCACTTGTTGGCTAGAACAGGACTTGGGGGGCCCTCCTGTGTGGAGGAAAGCAGTTCAGCCTGACAGGGGCAGGAATTTCCATTTCTTTAACAGTAATTCCAGCACAGACCTGCCTTCACACCTGGGAGGGAGGCCAGGCAAGGATCCCTCTTGAGCGGATGAGGAAAGTGGGGCCCAGAGAGCCAGAAGTGAGAGATCCTGAGCTAAAGCCGGGTCTCCTGCCAGGCCAGGGCGGACAGGGGCTGCGGGCACAGACATCACGGGTAACGCCTTCCCCTGAAATCACTGAGGTGATGTGTGCCTGTGAAGGGAAGAGCTGGTGCCACCACCAGGAACCCCCTCATGGGGGCCAGCGTCACCTGTCGGCTATGCTCTGGGTTCCAGCTTCCGCTGACCACTTCCTTTTTCTGAGGAAGAAGTCCGGCCTTCACGAGGCAACCCTGGTCACTCCTGACCGATGTCTTCCCCAGGAGATGACTTCCATATCTGAAGCAGGACCCCGTGGGCTCTGCTCTGGCTCTCACCTTTGTTCCCGCAACTCTGAGTGCCCAGTGTTCTCCCGAGGCCGGGCCTCCAGATGGGCCCTGCCAGGTAACGCTGGGAGTGCTCCAGGAGGCCATTCTGGACAGTTTCCAGGAAGGCCGTGATGGCCAGGCTAGGTTAAAACACCACAGGCCAGTGTGCCACACCTTCTCTGGTAGCCACTGGGGTCCACCGCCACCCCCTACGTGCTCCTTGTTGAGCCAGATGTACATTTGGAGGCTGGAGGGACAGGAAAGGGCAGGGATCCCAGGTGAGGGTAGAGTAAGGAAGCCACAGCTCCGACCTGGGTGCAGGCTGCAAGCCTGCGCCATTGCAGAGCTAAGACTTAAGAGGGCCCGGTGCCCAGACCTGACAAACTGGACCGTGCCGGGACCTTCAGGCTCCTCCGGGGGCAGTGTGGGTCTCCTCCCTGCCAGGTTTAGGCCCCGCCCGCCCCGAGTAGGGGGTCTCTCTGAGGGACATCTCCCAGAATGGAGGGGGGGCGTGTATATGATCTTAAAGCTTCCCCCAAGGAGGAAGGGCGGGGCTGGGCAGCTCGGAAGGCCCAGGATATAAGGACGGGGAGCCACTTTCAGACTCGGCCAGCCCACCATGCACGCCCACCGGCTCCACTTCCTCCTTCTGCACATCTGGTGGGCCCTCCTCCAGGCGGGCGCCGCTACAGTCGCCCCCGCGCCCCTACGTGCGAGGGAACAGCCCTCGTCGCCGTCCCCTCTGGCGTATATGCTGAGCCTCTATCGCGACCCGCCCCGGGCTGACATCATCCGCAGCTTGCAGGCGCAAGGTAGGCTGAGCTCCCTGGGGCGCTTCGGGTCCCATCCTACCTCCGCCCCGGAAGGGCTCTGGAGCCGCTGCGGGCTGCGGATCCGTGCGAGGGTCGCCGCGGTTGGGAACGCGGCCATAAACTCGGAGGAGGGCTCGTCGGGGGTCTGGGTCTGGGGGTGTCTCGACGCCGGCATTGGTTCGGCTGCAGGGTTGGCGGGTGACGGGATTGCGGCGCTCCGGGTGTGTCACAGGCTGAGACCTCTGGGTCCCGGATCGTGGAGTAAAGCGCGGCACTGTAAGGGGGAGCCCGATTGTGCCACTTTCTGTCCGTGCGGTTTTGTCAGATCACGTGATTGGGGCGCGTCGGTTTGCGCACCTGTAGGCTAGGAATAACTGTACCTCCCTCATAAATCTGTAGTGACAAAGCACAAAAAAACCTCATAAGGACAAAAAAAGGGCGTTAGTATTGCTACAGTAATTTTGTCTTGTCGCCTTTTTTTTATTTTTCGCTAGTGAGGGTGGCCAGGCATCCGGGTCTAACGCTGAGTGTGTCTCAGAGGAGAGCAGGCTTCCAGACCCGGTCTCAAACATGGAACGCCAGGCATTAGAGTTCAGAGATCTGGGATTAGAGATGGGACACCCCAAAGTCTGGGTACTCGAGGCCAGGCTGGGGGGGGGCTCAGTGTCCTGGGTTACACCGGGCTCGGGGACCAGATGTAGAGGGGCTGGGGGTGTCAGTGACCATGGTGACCTGGGAGTTTCGCCCTCCGGAACGGGAGAGCGTGTCTGCGCACCCGGCTCGGCGGGCATGTGGGTGTTGAGCCGAGGGAGTGCTTCCCGCGAGGTCCCCTTGCTCCGCGCAATCCACATCCCGGATTGGTGAGGGGAGCCCTGCTGCCCCGCGCCTCCCGCCGCTACCGGGGCTAGACGGCCCCTCCCCGGGGCCCAAGCCAAATCCACATCCCATAATCTGATCTGACTGCCACCCGCTGGCCCTTGTGGGCTGTGGGTGGGGGCTCCTAGGTCCCTGGCCTGCCTAGACTCGGGTCAGACAGCTTGTGACCCTCTCCGGAAGGGTCATCCGGGGACCAGCCAGACTAGGGACACCCCGGGGAGCCGGGCAATTTGAAAGTGCTTGGCTCCTCCGCCAGAAAGCGGCGGGGGTGGGGGAGGGGCGTTGGGGATGGGGCGGCTGTGCAAAGCAGGATGCACTTCTCCAGTTCCTTTTCCCCAAGAGTTCCCCAAGGTGAGTCTGTCAGTCTGGGACTGGAGAACTGGGTTTCGGCCCCCAAACCCTGCTTCCCAATTCCCTTTGTGTCCCTGAAACTTCAGCTCATTTTTCTAGTTTCCTCTTTTGTAAAACAGGGAGCTGGCTTTCTTTCTGCCTCATTTGTGTGTGTATGGCAGAACATATACATAACAAAAATCGACCCCTTTACCCATTTTCACGTGTCCAGTGACATCAGGCGCATTCACACTCTTGTGAATGGTCTTCACTTTGTGGAAGCGGCGAGAAGAGCCGGGCTGGAGGGAGACGGACAAGGCGCGTCCTGAGCCACTCCTTTCTCTTCTGGGTTGACTGGAGGGCTGTGTGCACTGGGGTGGGGTGCACAGGTGACCTCCCATCTACATCTGTCGCTGTTTGACCACTTCCACCTTGGATGGTCAGCTACTCACCTGCAGAGTGGGGGTGCAGGTGGGGGGGGGTTAAAGAAGACAGTGTAAAACACTGGGCACGAGGGCAGCCACAACCACATTTATTGTTTAAGTGGGAGATACAGCCCCCCCTGCCCCCTGGGGAGAGCTTTCTTAGCTTTCCTCAGGCATCAGTGACCTCTGAAAAGATTAGCACCCCTATTCCAAGATGAACCGGAGCCAGATCCGGGAGAACCTATCAGTGCTGTGTCCTAGGGGGCCCTTGGCAGGGGTGGGGCTGTGGGGTCCCAGACTCTTCCAGCGGGAAGGAGTCATTTCCCTGCCCTCCCCCCGCCCCCATACACTGCCCATCCCCACTGCCCTGCCCATCCACGGTGGCCCACGTGCGTCCCGCTCCGGTGGCTGTGCTCCGTAAAGCTCTTCACACACGTCTCGGTACATAAGCAGTGGGTGCTGTCCCCATTTCCCATTTACAAAGAGGGAAACTGAGGCCCAAGGAACTCTCAGATAGTAACCAGCCCACTGTGAAACAGCAAATGGCAGAATTTGAACCATCACCGGAGACAACAGGGCCCTGCTCTGAACCACTGGCTGGAAGGCCTTCCTGTGAAAGGCCATTTGTGGATACTTGAGACTCGAGATAATATGTTAACTCCTAGTGCATGTGCCCGGAGTTGCTGCATGTCCCACCTCATCCCTGGTGGCCAGGTGGTGCTCCAATGGGTAGCAGGTACTGTCACCCTCCTCCCCACACCTCTGGGGAGAGCTGCCAGTCTGGGGCCGGTTATTGCCTCCTGCAGGTGCTAATGGGGAGTGGAGTGGAAATGAAGTGAGAAGGAGCAGCTGGGGAGTGGCCAGGAGAAACTTCCAGAGGCTGAGCCTAGGAATCTCCCCATTCTAATGCAGGCGGGGTTTCCCGAGAAATTCACTCACTGTGACCCAGCGTATCCTGCGAGACAGTAAAACAAACAAACAAAAAACTGTTACGTGGTCTGTCCGGAAGGACTTAAATCAGAGATTTAAGATATGTGTAGAAAGGGTTACTGTTTTTGTTTCTAATGAATAACCCTTGGCTTTTATTTAGCAATCAACCCTCAAATCTCTTAATTTCCCTGGTGTGATAATACAGATATGAGTAAGGCATTCCCATTACAAAGAAGAAGAAATTGGGCTGGAAAAAGTTAAAGATCACTTTTAGGTGACCTGAAAATTTATAAATTCATGTCATTTCCAGACATCAGACCAAATTAGTCCAGAACTAAAATAAATGGAATGTGTTTCTGGCTCCTCTGCGTCCATTTCGGGCTCAGTTGCCTTGAGTGAGGGGAACAGGGCCATGTGTGTGCGCACACATGTGTGCTCTTGCTGAGTCTGCCCTGGGTGTGCAGATGGCTTGGGGCAGGAGAGGGTGAGCACCCTGCAGGTAGGGAGGAGTAACCACTGGGTGGAAAGTGCGAGGTCAGTGCAAAGTTAAGTTTAGAAAGCCTTGAGAAGCCTATTTGTAAGGTTGCTAAAACCCTCTGCAGTTGCTGCCTCCATCTTGAGGAACGGGCCAGGAAGAGGGTAGCTGATGTGTGGTTTCTGCTGCCTGGGCCTCCCTGGGATCTCCCAGCCTTTCCAACACACGCACACCAACTTCATCGTGCCTGTGAAATGGGCCACCCTTTCAATGAGAAAACGGCCTGGGAAGGTGACTTGCGCCAGGGTTAGAGGGTAGGTGCAAGCCCAGGGTTTAGGTCGGAAGCTCAGGGCATGGCCTTAGGCTGTGTGTGTGCATGTACAGGAGAGGGGAGATGAACTTGTCCAATTTTTACCAATTGTTCTCTGGCTTCGGAGGGTCTTGAGGGGGAGTAGCAGAACTGTAATTTGGAGTTTGGGCTTTTCAGCTAGACAAATCCAGGTTCATTCTGGGCTCTGCCACCTGCCAAGAATAAAACCTTAAGCAAGTAATTTAACTTCTGAGCCTCAATTGACCCTCATCTAAGTGGGTTCAATAACATTCCCAAGTCATAGGGTGAAGGAGAGGATTCAGGGAGGTGATCTGTAGGAGGCGAGAACTCAGACAGGAGCTGTGGCTGTTGTTACATCCACTGAGACTGCAGGGCCCCGCTCACCCTGCTCCCTTCCTGTGTTCCCCCCCCCAGATGTGGAGGTGGACGGGCAGAACTGGACCTTTGCTTTTGACTTCTCCTTCCTGAGCCAAAAAGAGGATCTGGAGTGGGCTGAGCTCCGGCTGCAGCTGTCCAGCCCTGTGGACCTTTCCCCTGATGTCCCGCTCTCCATTGAGATTTTCCATCAGCCAAAGCTGGAGGCAGATCAGGACCCAGCCAGCTGCCTGGAACGTCTTCAGATGGAACTGTTCACTGTCACTCTGTCCCAGGTTACTTTTTCCTCGGGCAGCATGGTCCTGGAGGTGACCAGGCCACTCTCCAAGTGGCTGAAGCACCCCAGGGAGCTGAAGGAGCAGATGTCCAGTTTGGCTCGAGAGTGCTGGCAGCGGCCTCCCACGCCACCTGTCACCAGTGTGCTACTCCTGCTCTACTCCAACCTCTCTCCTGAGCAGAGGAGGCTGGGTGGCCCCACCTTGCTGCGGGAAGCTGAGAACTCCTGGAGGGCCCAGGAGGGACAGCTCTTCCGGGAGAGGGGCAGGCGGCACCCTCGACATCCTTTGCCCGACAGAAGCCAACTGTGTCGGAAGGTCAAGTTCCAGGTGGACTTCAACCTGATTGGATGGGGCGCCTGGATCATCTACCCTAAGCAATACAACGCCTACCGCTGCGAGGGCGAGTGTCCTAACCCCGTGGGGGAGGAGTTCCATCCAACAAACCACGCATACATCCAGGTGTGGTGCCAAAGCCTGGGGGAGGGCTGGCAGTCTCGGGGAGAAGGGGCTGTACTGCCAGGACAGGGGCACAGGACTCCAGCCTTGCTACGAAATGACTGTGTTCATTCCTGCACAGTTATTTAGGCCCCTTCCAGGTGCCAGGCCAGGTGCCGGGGCCTATGGATGTGGAGAGGACCGATGATGTCATCCTCAGAAAGCCTCCATGCAGTCGTGCCCCCTTGGGTAGCCTGGAACACACTACTTTCCTGGGACTTCGTCCTTGTCTTTCATAAAATTAGGGGTGGAGGGTATAGATTAGAGGGTCTCACTTGTTCCCCAGCCCTGACAAACTAGGAAAGGAAGTTCAGCCAGCACCTGGAGTTTAGAAATAGAGAGGCCTAGGTTTGATTCCTACTTACTAGCTGTGCAACATCGATCAACATGCCTACTCTCTCCGATCCTCAGTCCCCCACCTGTGAGATGGGGACAGCGGTGCCATATGTCATAGGGCAGTCACAGGGTTAAATGAGATGCTATGTGTACTGCCTGTACAGGAGTTGGCAGGTAACAGGCATGTCGGATGTTATTGTTACTAGAAGTCTGAGATTCTCTGATGAAATGGGGGCCACATTTATGGGGCCGTAGTTGAGATAATACTATTCTAGCTGCTGTACGTTTGCTGCCTAAAATAGAAAGGCCACAGGCTACCACCAGGTGCCACCAATCAGCCTAAGCCCTAGAAGCGGTGGAGGGAGAGGAGTGGAAGGGGGAGGAGATGCAGGAGGCAGGGAGCAGAGGCTCATGTAGTGGCCCTGATGTTGCAGGCGGCCGGCCCTGGTCTCAAAGGTCATAAGGGGCCTACGTGTGTGTCTTTGCTCCAAGAAGTCTAGACTGAGAACCCCTTGAACCTACAGTGCCTCCTCCATGCCACACCTCAAGCAGGGTTCAGAGGCTCTGGGGAGCGTGTGAGCTGACCCTGCGCTAGTGGGGGCCAGCTCCTCAGGGAACCTGGCCTGGGCAAAGGCCCTCATGAACCTCTCCCAACCAACCTGCCTGCAGCAGATCAGAGGGAACCACAGACACCCAGATAGTCCCAGTGGCCACCTCGACCTGAAAAGATGTCACTGGATCATAGGGACAGAGCCCAGGTCCAGAATGCAGAGGGGTTACCACCTTCTCTCCCGTTGACTCTGCCCTTCTCTGGGCAACGAAGAAAATCCTCCAAGAATGTTCACACGGCTCTTTTCTTGGAACTAAACCAGCAGTTTCTTGGAATATTTTTAAAACTGGTATTCACTCTAGACTAACAATAGGAGAACATATAATTTAGCTACCGTTCTCCGCAGAAACAGCTTTTAGGATCTTCTGTTTAAAAGATGCTTTTAAAAAAAGAGAAAATTATTTAGAAGTTAGAGTTGATGATGTATTGGCATGCTGATTCTTTCTGAAAACAACTTTCTCCTATGTTTACACCCAAAAAGTGATTTAGACTCTATCTTTTCCCCTTCACCCAGAAGTGACACTATTCTGACCTGCCCGTTGGGGTGCGGACTGACCCTCCCTCTCATTCCCTTTCACAGAGTCTGCTGAAACGGTACCAGCCCCACCGAGTCCCCTCCGCCTGCTGTGCCCCTGTGAAGACCAGGCCGCTGAGCATGCTGTATGTGGACAACGGCAGAGTCCTTCTGGACCATCACAGAGACATGATTGTGGAGGAATGTGGGTGCCTTTGAGGAGGTCCTGGCGCGGTGCTGCGTTTGCCTGCACCCCGGAAGGTTAGGCAGCTCCTGAAGACACGGCAACCATCTGATCCCAAGAGGAGAAATAACGGGGGAGAGCTGCTCTGTCCACCGGGCCAGAGGAGGGTGGGCTGCCCAGCCTGCAAGTGAAGGCCCTGTGGCGTCTGGCTAAACACAGGCCGTTGAGAGAGAGGAGGAGGAAGCCCGTGGAGCAGCCTTGCTGTGTTTTCTCTTTACTGAGCAGACAGTGGCGAGTAGAAGCACTAATGTGAGAGTTCTTTACCTGAAGTTTTTAAACCTGTGAGCCTCCAGAAACTGTACGCTCAAGTCGGGGCATATGTGTATTTTTGAGATGGGATAAGATTGTCTATAACTTTTATGTATTGTAGAAAGTGGTCTTTGACACCCCCACCCCCAAAGATTAGGCATCACTGTGTTAATGGACAAGTTCGGCGCCCTCACTGCCTCAGGCTGGGTGAGGGGCCCCACACCCTTCTGGCTGGCCAGTCGTGCTCTGTTGGCCTTGTCCAGGCTCCCTGAAGTGTGTCTCTGCTAATGAGTTGTACAAACAATAAAGCCATTGTCTAGTCCTTCTAGGCCAGCTGGTGCCTTTGAAGGGAGAGGCAGGAACGCCTCCATGAGAACTGGCCACACTGGACTACAGAAGCCAGAGCCCTCAGCCACCCTGGAGTCGGTCTGCTTTGGCAGACACAGCCGAGTCTCGTAAGCTTGGTGACGGTTTACCTCCCTCTTAGTGCTTACTGTGCATGAACCTCTCACCCCTCAGCTTCCTGTCCGTAGGGGTGAGGGCCCTGCCGAGTGGCAGATTTGAGTTACAGTCACAGCTCCGCCACTGAGAAGCTGTGTGACCCTCACCCCCCAGGTGATAATTCACTGCATGTCCTCATCCTGTGACACGAAAGCAGGTGGACCCGAATGCATGCCAGTGAAATGTCTGTTGGCAGGCTCAGAAGACTGCCCTCTGGGCTTTATCCACATCTCCCTATGAAGCGTGCTAGCCCAGTCCCGCCCCAGCCTTCACCTAACCCTTTATCAGCTTTTCTGCTCAGGGTCCGAAGACTGGCTTAATTTCAAGTTCCTCATAGCAGCACAGCAAAAGGGACACAAGTTTTCTTACAGGAGGCTCTCCCATCAAACACACAAGTCTGTCTTCTGGCTGAAAAGACCCTAAAGGCGGCAATTCTGCATTTCTCTTTTATCAGCATTGCCAAAAGAGGAGAGAGATTTTATATATATATATTATATATATGTATATACGTATATACATATATATAATATATATATACTTATATACATATATATATACGTATATACATATATATATGGTGTGTGTGTGTGCGCGCGAGCCAGGGCCAGGAGCTGTCTTGTCTGGAGTGTGACTGTGCAGTAAATCCAGCTGCCCCTGCTTTCCCAAGAAGCCCACTGACTTGAACTCCATCCTGCCCTTGGTACATGATCTCAATCAAGTGAGGACACTTGCTGAGTTTAGACATGATTCAACTGCAGCCTCGGTTGCCCAGGCGGGTTGGCTAGGCTGGAGCGAGGACTGGGCCAGAGAAACTGCAACGCTCTGATTCTGCAAAACAAAGCTGACCCAGCTGCTCGTATCCTGGAGTGGAAACAGACCTGCCCTAACTACATACAATTCAGGATCACGATAGGATTCTGCATCTGACTCTACTTAGGAAACAGTGGAGCTGGGGAGGTCAGCTTTTGTCCTACCCTCTTTCCTAAATGAGGCCCCAGAGAGGCCTAGGGGCCTGACCACACAGCTAGGAGTGGCTCTGGTCTCTGGAGCCCCAGGGACACTGTTTTAATAGTTTTCAGAGGTCTTTGCCCCCTAGCTTTGGATCAAGGCTGTAGCCTTTGGAATCAGATGTGATCCCAATTCTACCACCAAATTGAATTTCTTGGGAGAGAAAATCCCATCCTAGAGCTTCAGGGCATCTTTATTAAGGAGGTGCCGCCCAGTTCTACAGTTGGGGCCAGGACAGCAAAAGGTCAGGCTATTTGTGGCTACAGCTTGTGGGCGTGCTCAGTTAGCAGCTCTGACAGGACAGACCTCCCTGACAAGGCACTGCCTCCTAGGAAGCCGCGAAACTCTAGTTTGCTGACCCTGGCTGAAAGTTGGGGTCGGTGTCGGCAGCAGGGGCATGCTGCTGTCTGGTGGAGGCATTTGGGGCCAAACCTAGCAACGCAGCTCCGTGGTCTGGACTCTGTGTGCTGGTAAATGCTTTGTAAGTCAGAGGAAATATTACCTCTGAGAACTGAGTCCTGCCCTGGACAGGGGGCCAAGAAAGCTTTTATAGATTTGTCAGAGGTACCCATATTTTGCCTTGCTCTGAAGGCAAAGGTCTTCCATTGTTTCTATAGCAGTGCCAAGCCAGTAGGTAAGTGGGAGAAGTGTGTATGACTCTCCTTGGCTGGGGAAGTGGGTGATGGTCTGGCAGCAGGAAGGGAGAAATGGAAAAATGAAGAAACAGAAATAGGACATACAGCAGTTGGGAGGCAATTGTTACAGCACCCTCAGGGTTTCAATCAATCTTATAAAGCCCCCATTTTATTAGCAGCAAAACCATTACCCCTCTATCCAAAGTTGCCTTTGCGGTTAATATCCTATTTGACTCTGGGGCAGAGTAATGGACATATGAAAGTGCTTTCAAAATTATTCAGCCCCATCTTTCCCAAAGAGATTCTTCAGTCCTTCTGGAGGTCCCACCAGCTGACGGGGGCTACCGTCCGCAAGCCTGCTCCACTCCCAAATTTGCACACTCGGGAAAGGAGACCCAGCTGACCAAGCTCTGGTGTCACGCCAGCGGAGGTGTGCTTGAGCCCTTGAATGAACTCACTGTGTAAGGCACTGGGCTAAGTGCTTCCCGCGATCTTACCTGAGCCTCACAGCCACCTAAGAAAGACAAGGCCGAGAGACTCCCATTGTCAAGGATGTGGCCACATCGCAGCAGAGCTGGAACCAGCCTATTACCCAAAGCCTGTACGCCTCTAGGCTGTCCCAACGGGAATACTTCTCAAGTCCAGTTTTATTCTGTGGACTTCTGTTTACTGCATCTAAAACACTAAAGGATAGAATTCTTGTTCTCAATACTAACATGTGAGTCTCACTGGATTAATAATAGCAAGGAATCTGAGGCTCACATAGCACAGCCTGGTTTCCTCTAAGTCATCAGATAGGATGGATTTCTAAGTGCTCCTGAGAGGCAGCAGCAGCCCTCCTCGGGAAAAGCTGTTAGGGCTCCCTCGAGCCTGGCACCCAGTTTTCTTGTTCACCTAGCCCCGGCACATACACCTTCACCTCCAAGCTCCTCAAGGGACACATCGCCTTGCATGTACAGGGCCCAGGGGACAGTCCGTGCTCCCCAAGTGTTGAAAGCAGACACATGAAGTGGCTACCTGCTTTCACCTACCTCCTCACCAGCCAAGACCCTCAGAATGTGAAACCCAACAGGACTTCACCTGTAATTTAAAAAAATTACATAGAACACCAAGTTAATATCCAAGATCTTTATTGATTTAACTGTAACAGCAACCATTGGTAAGAATTTTTTTTTCCCCTAATTTTCCAAACACTTGCTGGTTTGGAAGGACAGTTAGACAAAAACAAAACAAACAAAAACCCCAAAACAACTGATCATAGAATCACACAGGACTGCCTCGGGGCTACACGGTGCCCCTGCCATCCACCCAGGACGGAAGTGGATGGGAGGGGTCGGGACGAAGGGTAGACGCGAGAACTGGCGGTCTCCGCTTTTCCATTCAGAACGGCTGGAGCTGGGCCACTGGTGTCACTAAGACTGGGAAGGGCATTTTTTAACATAAAACATTTTAAAGATGATTAAAATGGACATCTGAATATGTGAGTGTCCACCAGGCCCTCCAAGCCACGTTCTCTAAGGCTTACCCCTGGGGAGCAGGGTCTCCTCACTGCGGCGGGAAGAGACAGGCTCCCCCTCACATGCAGGAACGGGACTGGCTCACCCACCCCTCATCTCTGCAGGGTTCCTCCCCACTCCGTTTCTAGGGAGAATCACCCTTGGCCGGGACGGGGTTTTTGCTCCTCGCCCCTTTTTACGATTAAGACGGAAAGGATTATAATGGGGCAAAAATGGATAGTCTGTGTTAGATTCATTGGAATTCTCCAAGTTTGAAGGGTCTAGGAATTCTGGTTTTAAGAACTGACAAGAGCTCCCTTTGCAAATTTCAACGTGGCCAAATGATTATCGGGCACTGCGACACCTCTCAGCCAGCCTCTCACTGATAGAAAGGTGGCAGGGTTAGGGTTTAAGTACCCCCAGAATGTGTCTTCGTCGTGATAGTATTTTCCATCAGGCACCCACACAGTGTGGTCTACTAAGGCCGCACGCAGAGGTTAAGCAGAGAGAAACCACCGACCATCCGAACAGGGCCTTGAAAGACTTCTCCTGGGTCTAAGCTTTGCCAAAATCTATGAACTGCCAGGACTAACCCAAAGAAATGTAAATAGAATTCTAGAGCATGAAAAAGGTGACATAAATGATTATTTGAAAAAATACGCATCCATCATTAGTTTTCAGTAGAAAGTTTTTGCGACCTAGCCTCAAGGAAGCTCCAATACTAAACTGGAAAGTCATCACTAGATCAGGAAATGCCCCTGGGGTCTAAGCATTCTAAAACTGAGAGCCAATGCGTCAAAATAGGATTTCTTCTTCCATTAAAAGCTGAGGTACAGAACTGGGGTCGGGGGGACAGGCCTGGTGGGGGGGGGGTAGTATGTGTGGTAACCATGTCCCCTGCCCAAGTCGACAGAAACTGCCCTCCCAAAGAAACAATGCTTCTCTAAAACAACTAGTGCCCCATGCCAGAGGTCATGGGTGGGTGATTGGGTTTCGCAGATCAATAAATAGCTGCCTGTATGCATGTAGGCCAGAAACATGCCAAGAAGGGAAAGCTCTGACTCACATAAAGGCACTGGGCCTCCTCTTTAAAGGAAACGGCAACGGGCTGAGGGCTTGGGCTTGAGCAGTCAAGACGCTCACTACCCCACTGAGGGTTCAAGATGGGAGAAGGGAAAAGGTGCAATTTCTGGGATATTGCTGTCAATACAACGAGCCCCTTACACCAGTAGTCTTGAGGCAAAGCAGGCGCTCAATACATACTGGCTGATTGCTGGGCTCCAGGGTTGACACCTACGCAGTTTAGCAGGTTGCATTGAAATGGAAATGTCTGAACTGGGAAGGTAAGTACTAATAATCCCAAAGAGCCAGGAACTCAAAACGGCAAAAAATAAATCAACATCTATGTTGACTCCACCCTAAAATCAGGAGGAAAGCAAGACTCATTTGAAGGTGCTTTAAAGATGAGTTCCTTACTTCTGGAAGAAACTGCGTTTTCTCATAGTTGCCTCAGTAGCGATGCTTTTATTCAAGTCTACTCTCAAGCAAGCCGGGCTACAGATAAGGAAGTGCTGGTGAGAGGCACGTACTTGAGATGTCTGAAATCCCTAAAAACTTGGCGGGTGTGGGAGCCCAGACACGCAGCATTCACCGAGAATGTGCTGGACCGACAAGCCTCACCTGAGTTTCTCTCAGGGGTGAAGACAGGACCGATTCTCTAAAAACCCGCTTCCCCAGGAAGCCCAGGCTGAAGAGGGTGCACAGAGTGAACCTGCACACCGGACTTACGCACAGAACGATGAACGATGAAGCGCAGACATTTCTACTTCCCGGACGTTCCCTACTTTGACAAGCAGCTTCTCTGGTGAAGCCTGACCTAAGACGGTTTCAGCTGGGGTGGCTGAAGAATGGGGGTCAGGCATCGACTCTGGTGGATGTGGTCCAGACGCTCCCATCCCTTCCGCCCGAATCTGAACTCCACAGCAGACAGGGCTACAGGTAAGGAAGTGCTGCTAAGAGGCAGAGTGTGCATCTGCTAAGGTGAGTTCCTGTATGGCTTCTCCTCAGCTCAGTAACTCAGCATCTAATTCGGGTTTGCGCCCTTTGCTGGGCAACCCTGACTCCGATTACGTCAGCTTCTGTGGATCGGCTACAAGGATCCGGTTCCCTTTGTCAATTCCTGGCCAGGAGGGATAGCATGTAAGTGGTATCGAGTCTGAGAGACACCAAGCCTAGACCTTACAAAGCAGCATCTATGGGCTGCTGGTAGTTAGGCAAGTGTACAGGTATTATGTTCTGGGAACTGCCATATCCAGCCACTCCTCTCAAAATCAGCAGGGAGCTTTCAGGAAAGTCTATCTGCTATCCCAGTTTGGTGACACACATCTTTGAGAACTGTTTCCAGTACCAATGTATCTCTCCACATATCATCTAGTTTAAGCCTAACCCCCACTGCCATTAGCTTGGTTTCATCCTGTTAGGGATGAAGTGGTATCCACAAATTCTTTGATACTGCTCCATTCAGTAGGCGGGGCCTAATTCTGCCCTTGAGTGTAGGCTGGGCTTAGTGGCTTGCTTCTAATGAATAGAATGAGGAAGTAAAGGTGTGTACTTTCAGAATGTCAATAAAAGGCACTGCAAATTCCCCCTCGTCCCCCCTCCCCCCGGATCACTCACTCAGGGGAAGCCAGCTGCAATAGTGTGTGGGCACAATGCCCTACACAGAGACCCGCATGGGGAGAAACTGAGACATCCTGCCAACAAGCACAAGAGCTCAGAAGGGGACTGACTGCAGACCCTGCCAATATCTCGATTGCAACTTTGAGACTGCTGTGCCAGAACCACGACGCTAAGCTGCTTCTGCATTCCTAACCTATAGAAACTGAGAGATGACATTTGCTCTTTTGAGATTGTAAGTTTGGGGGTGGTTACACAGCGACAGATAACAGAGGTGGAAGGACAAAACTATGCTTGGAAGCCCAATACCTACAAGCCAGTTTCCCTACAACTGTGCCCTTGAGAATGTGGTAGCTATTTAAACAGAATGAGGAAGTGGTGAGCCCAGGAAGCCACACTGCAAAGAAGGCAGAACCATGACAACGCATGTCTCCTGTTGGAATCTGGAAGAAGATGCCCTTTATCTGAATACGTACTGTCCCCAGAAATATAGAAACATGGTTTCCTCATAAAAAGAAAAACACAAACGCTAAGATTTTAAGAACCATCTCACTCAAATGGTACCCTAAGCGTGTTTCTTCCCCAAGAAAAAGCCAGGATATACAATTCATTTTGGGCTTTATCCGAATTTCCTTCCAAACATCCAGAAGTAAACCACCTACTGGGTTCTGACTTGCCCTGAAAACAATTCTGAGGCATGGCCAAAGGTGTCATCTGCTGAAAGTTTATCTTTTGCCTTGTGAAATCAGCTTTAAAACACCAGCGTATGAAGTCAAAGTATCTCCGGCAGAAACGGCCTCCCAAAGTGCACTGAGCAATAGGGAAGTCCTTGCACGGAAGGCGAAGGGGCGGGGCTGCTGCTGTACCGCGCAGCTGATACTCCCGAGAGCACTAGAAACGTAGTTTCCGATTAGGCGGCCACGTGCAGATTGCTCAAGATGGCCAAAAAAGAAAAAAGAAAAAATGGTGTCCTAATACTACGCAGGCTGTCATGTTTTAATTCCACTTCCCACTGTTTGGTGAGGCAGCTGAGTTTTCGTGCGCAACTACGAAGACCGAGAAGGGGGTGCTCCTCTGGCCCGCTGACAGACCGGCCGGCTGTAGGAGTCAGTCCCCAGGACGCCGAGGCTGGGCGGTGAAGAATGAAACGCTTCATTCCTGAAGAATCATGCTCCCAGGGGACAAAGAGGTCCTGAGCAAGCTTCTTATGCAAATTACAGTGCCATTTGAGATTTTCCAAGAGAATGTAAAGCCAAATTTGGAGTTTAATAATAATCAGAATAGGGATACAGTAAACAAATAGACATAACGTACTTTTCTGATCGTTAACTTTTGAGACTGAAAGCATCTCCAAAACTCTGGAGGTCCAGCTTATTCCTGAGAGACATCAACCATCACAAAAGGTCTTACTATGAACTATTCACATTTCATAGCAGAAAAAAGAACCAAGTCTCTCTGACACCCCCTCTCTCGTCTAAAATGTATTTGCAAACAGAATCTTTTCAGAGTTCAAAAGGAAAACAGCTTTCTTTCTTAGCCAACTGGCCTATTACCCTCACCCTGGGTTGTGATCTCTTAATATGAGAGTTCAGGGCATCGAATTCAAACAGAAATTCCCAGGCGACTTGTCTTTCTATGAGGGGACAGAGGCATTAGTCTTTCTGAGTGGGGAGTCACTCTCCTGGGATTACTGTGCCAGTCAACAGTTAGGGGAGCGGCCAGGGAGGGGAATGACAGAGCGCAGGGTAAGGGACAAGAAGGAGGTGTTCATGTGCAACCCATGACAAGGCAGAACGGTCCAGCTGTACAAACCACCCGCTACAAATGCCAAACATGCACACCCAGAACTAGAGGGAGGAGAGAGCTGCAGGAGACAAAGGCTGGTGAAATGAGACAGCAGACTCACCTACAGACATTCCTCACCTTCCTGACACTGGAAGATGTGATTAAAAAGTTGCTGTTCAAAATTGTACTGAAAACATATCTAAAAATAAGTCTGTAGTCATCTTAAAAAATAAAACGTCACTCCTAAGAGAAGTGACAGATATTATCAGATACCAACATGTGAGGTATCTTTGATGTGTATTTGAAAAATGGCCTGGCAGAGAAAGAGGAAGGAAGGAAGAGGAAGGGAAGGAGACAGGGAGGAAGGAAAAGGAAAAATTCAGAGTACAATAGGAAAGGCAAGAAAATGGGGAGGAACACATTTTGAAGCCCATGCTCATCTACTTCAGCAGCCAAATAAAGCAGGTCCACAAAGGAAAAAGGTTAGTTCTTTTCTAAACTCAAAATAGAAAAAACTGCAACCTGAGATAAACATCACAATATTCATTGGATTGAAAAACAATGACCACTGAGACTAGCTATTTAAGTGGGTCAATGCTCTTCCAAAATCATCCTTAAGTATCAGCTTCAGGATACTTGATCAGGCCTTATCCAAAATGCCTGTCACTCGGTACTGACCTGCTCTGGGAGCAGTGAAATCACCTGGATGCTCAGAGCACACTACGATGGCAAGCAACATGATGTAAGCAGGGAGGAATGGAAGGAAAGGAAAGAACAGCTGGTTATCGACAGCCCCTGTCTCATGCACAGGGCTTAAAATTTTTTGCACACCTGTGTAAAGGAAAGGAGTGGGAAGATGAACTATGATGCCAAAGACAAAGGTGGAGGGGAAGCAGAGCTCCGAACAGTCACAGGGTGGCGCTACCAAGAGCTGCTCAACCTGTGCTGGCCCCAAGGACAGACACCTCAGGGTAAGAGGGACAGTATCTCTCTTCTTGTTTATTTCCCTCTTGTGCTGAAGACCCCAAACCCAGACTCCTGTAGCACGGAACCATGGGCTGGAGACGGGGAGGAGAGACACAGGGTAAGAACACAAACAATGCTGAACCCAGACTTCTCTGCTGGCATTGTTGGTAGTTCGGTATTGATTTGGGATTAAAAAAATTTTTGGGGGTGGGGGGGTGTGTTTCTCAATATGAAAATGACTTAGGGAAGCCAGAATTCAACTCTTTTCCTTTGTGGGCTGCTTAGTTCTGCATAAACATGCCACGGGCCTTCCACCTAATCTAACGGGAAGGGGAACAGGAACAGGGGAGGAAACGGTCAGCTGAAGCTCGTCTCCGCATCTTTTGGCACCCAGAGGGAGAGGAGGTGGAGACCGCACCGGCACTGCCGGCACTGCCCCTGCGTTTTCGTCGTTGATCCCATGGGCCGAGTTGGGTTCACACAGGTATCAGTGTCGCTGCTGTTCTTCTGGTCCTTGCAGGACAGCTAGATGTCCATCTCAAACTGAGCATCATCCCCTGGTTAGAATGAAAAAGATAAGAAGTTTTACACAAAAAGGAAAAGCAGAACAGCTTTAACTGTCATTCCTCTGCATGAGGGTCAAAAATTAATTCAAATTGTCCCATTTTCTGCTACCTTAAAACAACTATCCTGATTTACTTTGGCTGGTCTTTTTAATCTGGGGGAAGAAAGAAAGAATGGCTTTTAAATCTGCAATGGGAAGGAGCATTTGAAGAAAAGGATGCACGTGAAAGCTTTCTCGGCGTCCCTTTCTCCACGGGCTGGGGCAGCAGGAGCCCCAGGCATGCCATCCATCACACAGGCACACTCTGCCGGGGGCAGTGAACGCTGGCCCTGCTTTGAACTGACAGACTGTCCATTAAAAACTCATCTGGAATTTGGGGAGGCAGACTGCTGGCTCATGTACGTGGGTCACGGAGTGCAACCTGCGGTGGACTTCAGGGGCTGGCTGTTGTTTCCACCCCCCTCTCCTGCTGCCAGAGGCAGTGAGGACTCATTACTAAGTGTGTGTAAGTAGGGGCTACTTAAATATTGTAGGCAATCCTAGAAAACAGGGGAAAAAACATACTGCTTCTCCCCACACCATAAAAATGATGAAAACGGGGACTACTGACCTGTTCTGGGGTGTTTGGTATGTGTTCTCCCTAGTCCCATAAAGCCTAAGTTCAAGGAGTCATCTTTGGAATTTACCACTCCCTGATTTTGGATTTTTCCTTGTACTCAGTAGATGAAATCTGATTTAAACTTAAGGTTTCCAGAACATTTCGATTCACCTTGGTGAGGGGACTGGGGGGAGGTGGGAACCTTAGAGACATATAACTGAACATTAGTTATAACTGAGGCATTGGTACTTCTCAACTACAGCTGACTGACATTCAGATTTCCAGGGCCACCTCCTTGGTTCCCAGTTCTGGCATTCTCTTACCAACTGCATGCTTCCTATCATGATTGTTCAAGTTGTTCAAATTGTTTACTTCTACTTTGGAGTCTTCGATTAAGGTGCCAGGGCTGGTGACTCCTGGGATGTTGGGCAGACGGCAGGGTGGCGTCTGAGCCATGGGAGAATTGCGACGATCCAACAGAAACTTCCGATCGTAAATGATTCGGGTTCCTGGAAAACATCATTGTAGAGTTTGAAACAAATTAAGGGGTTATCAATATATAATATTACCAGGAATTTATTTTAAGTCCCATTTAATTCTAACCCTTCAGGATTTTGCAATTTGGGGAAAAAGGGCTGGCTCTAACTGCCCTGGCCCCTTTGCCATCTGGATTGCCTTTTCCTCCTCTCCTTCTGCGGAAACTCCCTGCTTATCCTCGGAGCCTCAGACTCAACATTGTTTCCTTTACACAGCCCTAGAAAATTATTCTTCCCCCGTCTTACTCAATGCACATTACCTATTGTAGGACGGTGGTTTATCTGTTTGCCTCTCTAAAGACTGTGAGTTCCTTATGCCAGGGCCAGGGCTTGTTTATGTCTGATGCAGGTCCTAATCATTCAGGAGATCTCCAACAGAGTTTGAAATAAAGTTGGCAGATAGCCCCCTTTAGGTTAAAAGCACTGAGACTGACATTCTTCCCAGATAGAGCTGTAGTAGAACATGAAATTGGCAACCAGTCCCCTATTTCACAAAGGGGTCTGCTTACCAGTAAGTGCTACCAGAATATTTTGTAACAGTTCTGGAGTGCACTTTGCCTGATAAACAGTTAAGAAAAACTGCTGCTGTCTATTTCTTCTTTCCTGGTCTTCCCAAGGTGCTAACGGCTACAAATAAGACAAAAACTAAATGACGATTTAGAGATGCTTGATGATGGCCTGATGCAGTAGATGCCTGGAGCCCCGCTGCCCACTCCTGGACCCCAGTGAGCTCAGGAGAGAACGTGGGGACCATGAGGTGGTGTCCGTCGAACAGGGAGGAGGAAGGGGCAGTGGCAGATCAGCACGCTAGCCATACCTGGCCAAATAACAAAGGGAGGCAGTCATGTGAAGGCATCTTGCTCATACTAGGTTTAAATCCAGGAAGAAAAACCTGATTTAAATGTTTAGGCTAAAGAGAATGAAAATAAAATTGTGTACAAAGTTCCATAGTTTAAAGAGGCAGAATGTAAATATTACCTACTGATCAATGCTTTTAGATTCCAAAGTAAAAAGAAAGAATCCTGCCATATTATAACAAGGAGAGTCTGGTTCAGGCAGATTCCCTCAAATAACAGGTGACAGCTACGTCCCAGGGAACGGAAGCACAAGCACAACAGCCAGCTAATCTAGCTGAAATGTGAGTAAGCAAGTGGGGAAAAGCCAAGGCGTTTACTACCACAGGAATGAAAGCTCTGGGGTCTTCCCCAGAAAGGAAGGAAATGAATAATGAATCTAAATAAATAATACCAACATTAAATAAACAGTTGGGAAATGAGCTACAAACTCAGTAATTTTCTTGGGAGTAACAGCTGCAGTGGTGATGTGACACTTTACGCAAATGCCAGTAAATAATTTCCTTTTGATGAGATGGAAAAGTGTCAAACTAGGTGAGGAAATGGCCAACAGAGACACTATCCCCACCCCCCACCAGCCTTGCTTTAACAATCAAAGTTAAGTACTAACCACACTCTCTTCTCACTAATACTGCAAATCCGTCCCAGGAAAGAACCACTAAGTCTCAGATTCAGATGGGAATCTATCAGCATGTGAAGGTATTTTAAAACAAAAACCTTTAAGACTTTCAAACCACCTCCACAGGTTATCAACTTTTTTTTTTTACTGTCTAGGTCTATTGTAACTATGCTGCACATAATCATAGTTATAGTTTGTAAGATGCGAAAATAAAATATTTGACTCTCACCCTCTCTATAATAAACTAAGAAAAATACAGTACCATATTTAGAACCTACCAAGACAGCATTTTTGCAGAAATCTGTATTAAGACAGTGATAGAAGGGGCAATAGAGATCACTTTGACGGATGATGCTGAGACTCAGAAAAGTGACTTGATCAAGGTCACAAAGCCAACCAGGGCACAATCTGAACTGACGCTGTGGTCTCCTGACTCCCAGTCCAGCCCCTGTCCCGTGCACCTCAGTCACTACGACCTCCGAGAGTGGGAGTGAGCTGTCTGAAGTGAAAAGGACGGAAGGGTATACCGCTCAACATAAACAACAGGGGAAACAAGCACAGGTGTGGCAGGTGGTTTATGTGAGACAGACCACCAATCATCTGCCCTAAAACATCACTTTTCAAGATCAGGTGAAGGGAAGTGATGGAGGGTGTTTTTGTTTTCCTATACATCTTATAAATTACTTGATCTTTGTATTTCTTCTTACATGACAGAGAAATGCACAATTTAAAAAATGATGTTATTAGGTAAGGTTATATAATCCAAGAAATTTATTTCAGAATACTAAAGGAGCATCATGAACGCTGGTAATAAAAAAAGATGCTGGCGGAGATGATGGTCTCTGAAGGGCAGCACGGCGCAAACCAGGCTAATAGCTCTAGCTGCTGTGAGTGGGGCTTCTTCCGCCTATATAAACGGCTAAAGGACGTAGGAAAAGGACAAAACTTCACAAAAGACATCTCTAGGTCTTCCGAGAATGGGCTAGAATTAGCTTCCTATTTTGACTGTTAGAAATATTTACACACACAGGCCCGTAGTCCATTTGTGACGGACCACGACCCTAACCTTAGCAGAACAGTTTTGTATGCCTCCTCCAACCCCTTAGAAAAACTGGAAATCATTCGTTACTCATTTTAAAAAGACACAAGTCTTATCTCTTGTTTCAAATGTAATTTTAGGACAAGGAACGCAGACATTTACCTCCGTCCTCTTTGCTTTGAAAAATAAGAATTGTAACAACTCAAAAAGGCACCCGGGAATTATGAGTCATTTTAGATGACAGAGAGCAGTTCAACTTTCAAAAAGTGAGTAATTCTAAGTATTCTGGATGAAAAATTTTCTATTATGGATTTAAAATGTTTTACTACCTTAAACAGAAAACTATTCAATGCTTTCTTGATGAATCAGGTTATTATTTTGAAAAGCATTTTTAAAAAAGATTTATTTACTTTTGAAGAGAGGGGAAGGGAAAGAAAAAGAGAGGGAGAAAGAAAAAGAGAGGGAGAGAAACATCAATGAGTTGTTGCCTCTCACACACCCCCTATTGGGAACCTGGCCTGCAACCCAGGCATGTGTCCTCCCTGGGAATTGAACCAGCAATCCTTTGGTTCACAGGCTTGGATTCAATCCACTGAGCCACACCAGCCAGGTCGGAAAGTCATTTTTTTACACTACGTTGTCACTTAGAAAGTCTCAGGGCCTATTCAATTGATGCTCTTCATTTTTCTTACATTGTACAGAATTCAGATCGCCAGGGTTGTGCTTGTACCCTCCCTCCAGAGTGTGTCTCCTCCCTCACTCTTAGGCTAAGAACTGCCTTTCCCCATGCCTTAGTCAGTGCGAGCTGCCGTAACAAAACGCCCGACAGCACAGCTTAAACAGAAACACACGTGTATTCTCTTACAGTTCTTAAGCATCCCAGATCCAAGGTGGCCAGCATTAACTATTTCTGCATCAACAGCATTAACTGTTGCCTGTGGGCATGCAGACAGTCACCTTCTCACCACATTCTCACATGGAGGAGGGGGGAGCAAGCTCTCCAGAGTCTTCTTGAGGGAACATTAATCCCATCCGGAGGGCTCCACCCTCAAGACCTATTCTAAACCTAATTACTTCTCAGAAACCCCATCTCCAAATATCCTCACCTAGGGGGCTAGGGCTACAACGAATGAATGGGGAGGGCACAATTCTATTAATAGTACACCATTCACCCACTGAAATTTAGAACCCCTAATCTCTGTTGGGCTTAGAAATCAGTGGTCTGCTTTCTAGAAGGGTATGTAAAATAAGAGCAAGTGGGGCTGAGAGGGGCCTGATAGCTTTCCAATGAACAGAGAGAAGGGGCGTGAGTGGATGGACTTTGCACATGTTACTACCCCCCTCACACACACTTTTGATGTTACCCTTAGGTTTCAGAAGGGTGAGGTTTCACTGTGAAATGCTATAACATTCAACTTGCAAGTCAGAACAAGATTATTCTCATTTCTGCAATACACCAAGCTTGGAAACTGGAGGTCAGTGGTGGAAAAACGCACAAGATAAAAGCTTTCTATTTCTAAATTACACTTAGCAATAACATATGCAATAAGAAACTGTAAATGCGCCCTGGCCGGGGGGCTACCTCGGTTGTAGCATGTCCCATACACCAAAGGGTGGCAGGTTTGATCCCTGGTTGGGGTGCATGCAGGAGGCAACCAATGTTTCACTCTCTCTCATCCCACCTCCCTTCCTCTCTAAACAAACAAACAAACAAACAAACAAACGAACGAACAAACAAACAAACCACGTCCTATGGTGAGGATTAAAAAAACTAACTGAAATAACTAGGAAGTAATAGAACTATCTGTATGTGTGAGATGGTATAAGAGAAACTTTGAAGAACTTCTATGACTGCAGAGGTGATAGAGTACTTTTTTACACCTTTGTTGAGATATAATTCATTCACTCAAAGTGTAGAATTCAATAGTTTTTAGTATACCTACAGAAATGTACAACTATTACCATAATCAATTTTTAGCACACTGTCACCAACAGAGATAACCCGCACATTTAGCAGTCCCTTCTCCTTTTCCTCCAACCTCTCCCAGCCCTAGGCACCCACTAATCCGTTCTCTGTCTCTAGATTTGCCTATGCTGGACATTTCATATAAGTAGAATCATATAATATGGTCTTTTACGACTGCCTCTTTCACTTGCATAATATTTTCAAGGTTTGTATGTGTTTAGCACTTATCAGTACTTCATTTCTCTTTTATTGCCAAATATTCCATTGCAGGAGTATATCACATTCTATCGATTAAGTGTTGAAAGGCATCTGGGTTGTTTCCACTTTGAATAATGCTGCTTTAAACATTCTTGTGCAAGTTTTTGTGTGGACAAGTTTTTTTACAGGGTGGGGCAAAAGTAGATTTACAGTTGTTTATATAAAAAATATAATAGTAGCCCTGGTCGCTGTGGCTCAGTGGTTGAGTGCCAGCCTGCAAATCAAGGGGTCGCCTGTTTGATTCCCAGGCAAGGCACATGCCTGGGTTGCCTGCCAGGTCCCTAGTGGGAGGTGTGCAAGAGGCAACCACACATTGATGTTTCTCTTTCTCTCTCCCTCCTCCTCTCTGAAGAATAAAAAAATAAAATCTTAAAATTTTTTTTAAAAAAATACAATAATAAATGACAAGAATAAATGGTTTTGTATACTCACAACTGTAAACCTCCTTTTGTCCCACCCTGTATATTTTCATTTCTTTTGGATATTACTCCTATAACCTAAGAGTAGAACTGTTGGATCATATGGTTTTTAACCTTTTGAGGAACTACCAGATTGTTTTCCAAGTGACCAGACATTTTACATTTTTTTAAAGATTTTATTTACTTATTTTTGGGGAGGGGAGAGAAAGAGGAAACATCAGTGTGTGGTTGCCTCTTGTGCACCCCACACTGGGGACCTGGCAGGCAACCCAGGCATGTGCCCTGACTGGGAATCAAACCGGTGACCCTTTGGTTCACAGGCCGGCACTCAATCCACTGAGCCACACCAGCCAGGGCTATTTCACATTTTTAACAGCAGTATGTGAGGGTTCCAATTCATATACATTGTAGCCAACACTTGCCTTTTTTTTATTATAGCTATTCCAGTGGGTGTGATGTGGTTATCTCATGGTAGTTTAATTTTAATTTGCATTCCCCCGATGGCTAATGGTCTTAAACATCTTTCCATAAACCTATTGGTCATTCCAACACATATCTTCTTTGAAGAAATGTCTATTCAGATCCTTTATCCATTTTTTAACGGGTTGTCTCCCACAGTTACGAGTTCTTTACATATGATGAATACAAGTCCCTTATTCATATATAAATTGTAAATATTTTTTCCTATTCTGTGGGTTACCTTTTTACTTTTCAGTGACAGTGTTCTCTGAAGGGTAAAAGTTTTTAATTTTGATGAAGTTCAATTTACGTTTTTTCTTTTGTTGCTTGAACTTTTGGTGTCATTTCTAAGAAACTATTGCCTAACCAAGGTCATAAAGATTTGTGCCCATTTTCTTCTGAAAGTTTTATAGTTTTAGCTTTTACAGCTAAGTCTTTTAGCCATGGGAGTCCAGCTTCAGTTGTTTTTTTTTAAATCCTCACCAGAGGATATGTTTATTGATCTGAGAGAAAGAGGAAGAGGTGAGGGATGGGGAGAGACACAGATGTACAATAGAAACACCAATCCCTTGCCTCCTCTAAGCACACTGGCCGGGAATCAAACCCACCACTTAAAGGTATGTGCCCTGACCAGGAACTGAACTCCCAACTTTTTTGCACAGGACAATGTTCTAACCAACTGAGCCACCTGGCCAGGGCCCCAGCTTCAGTTTTTGCATGTGGATATCCAACTGCACCAGTATCATTTGTTGAAAGGACTTTTCCCCCCATCTGATTGCCTTGGCACCCTTGTCAGAGATCAATGGGCCATAATTGTGAGGGTTTATTTTTGGTCTGCCATTCCTCTATTATGTCTATCTTTAGGACAGTACCTGATACTACACTGTCTTGATTTGCAATAACTTTTGAAATAAGGAAGTGAGAATACTCCAACTTTGTTTTACTTTTTGAGATTTTGGGGGCTATTTTAGGTCTCTAAAAGTTCCACATGAATTTTAGAGTCAGCCTGTGCACTTTAGCAAAAGAAGTCAGCTGGGATTTTCATAGGGATTGTGCTAAACGTATAGGTAAATTTGGAAACTTTACCATCCTAACAATATTAAACCATCCGATCCATTAACATGGAATGTCTTTCTATTTATTTAGGTCTTTAAAAAAATTTTTTTTAGCAATACTTTACAGTTCCCATAATATAAGTTTTGAGCTTTTTTGGTTAAATTTACTCCAATTGTTTTTCCTGATTTTGTTTTCGGATTGCTCATTGCAAATGTGTAGAAAGGCAATTCATTTCTGTATACCAATCTTTTACACTGTAACCTTGCTAAACTCACTCGATAGTTCTAATAATTTTTTTAGTGGATTCCTAGGATACATGGATTTGAATGCAAAAAATATAAACTATTTAGAAAGGAAGACACCCTTAAGAACTAGTCTTAAATGATGCTGTTAATGGTCTCATATACAGCCAGAGAAAATATGATTACAAAAGCATGGTATTTTACATGTTTGAATTTTAAATTACTGCAAGTTATAAACAATTAATTGTAGCAGATAGTTAGCAATAAAAGGGGAGTCAACCTGTTAGTGACTGAAGAGTCTATGGGGTAATTCAGAAACATATGGCATTCAAAAAACCAAAACTACTCAAAGAAAAACATTAAGACTCAACTATGAATAAAATCCCAGGAAAAAAACCCTTTATTTCCTTTGTTAAATATTGTTTTTACTGTGAAGTTGCATAAATTCCAAGACAACCAATTAGAAAACCTAAAACACTCAGTGTCTCTTACACACATGCACACAGAGACATATTTTCTGAAGCAAAGACCTCCCAGTAATTCACTTTTCTTCCAGACTGCCTGTCACGTTTATGTCCTCCTGACTATATGTCAACCATCACCTCTATAGTTAGAAACAAGATACCTTAAGGGAAAACAAAAGACCACATAAGAAACCTATAGCTTGCATATAACACAAGATAAAATAGGGCATGATTATGATCAACTGATGGAATGTTTAAAAAAAATCATTTCACCTTGACAAGGGAAACTTTTTCCTTCCAGTGAATTTTCCATTTCCCTTTCTATGAAAATAATCATACCCCTTGGTTTTGTGTTGAGAAGTTAAAATGAAAAGGTTGACCCTACTGGCAAAGGACAGGTAGGACAGATGGGCAGTATGACTGTATGCAGAGGAGAGCTACAGCTGACAGATAAACACGAAGGTTTAACTATATTATTTACAGTTTTAAAGGTAACTGTAACTTTTGAGTTTTAACTCAAAAGAACCAAAACTAATAACATAATGTACAGAAATTGGTAAACTGAGAGGGGAAATGTGGTAGAAAGTAATGGAAGTGTCCTGGATTCCTCATCTTCCATAACAAAAAGTCAACGGTATTATCTAATGTTAAGAAATTGTGGTATACTCATAATAATTACGGCAACAGTGGTAATCAGTAAAAGCACTATAAACAAACCTATTAAACACAAATTGTTTACTGACACTTTACTTTGCATTTTATGCACTTCTGTTCAATATTTCTTTTTCTATTTTGTTTTTAAAATATGCACATATTACTTTAGTCTTCATGTCTGGATTCCAGAACAAATAAAAACTTTTAAATCTAGGGTTACCATCATATATTGGTACATTTTCTTCATCCCCTGGTGATTAGATACTCGGGTAAACCTACCTTGGGCCAGCATGTTCTTGGTGCTGACGTGACTAGCAAGCACAAGAGTAGAACTAACTGACAAGGTGGTAGTTCCTCTGCTTTCAAGGTTCCCCATCATAAAACTGAGAGTAGAAAGGAGGAAAAAAGCTTCTACCTGTTGATCTAAAAACTAGTTGATTTTCAAATGTCAGGGAACAAGAAAGCCAATGAATGAGGCCCCAAATTATGCTTGCTGAGATGGTTAGTACAGAAACAAGGTCATTTTAGACTAAGGGCCTTTCAAGCCAAGTAGCTTTGTCTAAATGATAATTATTCCATGCATTAAGCTATGTATGCCTAATAATTGTATAAGTTGAAATAAAACCACCTAGAGAATATCCACTGTAACATGGTTAATTGACAAGGTGATAGTTATTCTTTCACAGGGATGCCATCATAAAATTCTGTTTAACTAAAGCTGCTTCCAGAATGAGAATTAAGCACACACTCATGCAAACACACAGCCAGGAACAGAAACATAACTTGCCCAACTGCACAGCTTAAATAACATGGTGACAAAACTGAGATGGATCTACACCCTCACACAACAGTGTCCCAGGCAGGCAGGGAGAGTGTGGCGTCCAGTGGGGCTTCCCTAAGGGACTTTTTCCACTGAAGAGAAAACTCTTTCTCTGAAAACTCTAGGAAACTTCTCCCCCCATCTAATTTGGCCGGAACTGGGTCAGATGCCCACCAGAATGGACACCGGGGAAGCCAGAGTAGTCATGGTGTATACCTGGGTCCTGGCACACCATCACTTAAAAAAAACAAGGAAATCTGGGGTAGCACAAAAGAAGGTGGAATAATTATTAGGCTGGAAACCAACAGTGTCAGCCACATCTGTTTTATATTTACTTAAATTTAATAACTGTTAATTTAACCAAAATGGGTTAAAAATTAAATTAGTAAGTTTGGAGGTAGAAGTATGTATGAGGCCTGTCTGGAAAAAGTCCAACCATTGTTAATATAATGAGAATGGTTTGCATGACACTGATGCAATCGGGCAGCCAAGGAGAGTGGACAGGAATTCACATGTGTGAACAATGACGACTTCACTGTACTAGTCAGTGGGGACTGTAGACACCATTGAGTGAGCATGTGTACTATGTGGCCGTCACATTCAAAATGACTGAGTGAGTAGAACAATAAATCTCCATCAAATTTTGCATTAAGCTTGAACATTACTCTGTGAAAACTATTTGGATGATTCAGAAGGCCACAGCTGTGGGCAACTGGTGACTGGCAGCTTCATCACAATAATGTGCTCATCTGTGCGCCACGTCTTGTGCAGTTTCTTAGGGAAACATCAAACCACCCAGGGGACTCAGCCCCACTACAGCCCAGATTTGCCACCCTGCGACTTCTGGATTTTCCCAAAACGAAAATCACCTTTGAAAGGGAAGAGATTTCAGACCATTGATGAGATTCAAGAAAATATGATGGGGCAGCTGATGGTGACTGGGAGAACTGTGTGAGGTCCCAAGGTGCCTACTTTGAAGGGGACAGAGGTATCATTGTCCTATTACAATGTTTCTTGTATCTTCTTCAATAAATGTCTCTTTCTCATAGTGTATGGCTGGATACTTTCTGGATGGACCTCCTGTATTGGAAGGGTGTATATAGTGACTAAATACTCATCTTCCACAGTAGGAAGCTAATTGTTAATATAAAAAACAGAGAAATAGCATTAAATCATGGTACTCAAAAATCCAGAGGTAAACACTAAAAGAAACAGTTTAAAGAATGGAAATGGAGATTAGAGGGGATGGGGCATGAGAATGTTGCTTTTTGTTATTAGCCTAATATTACTATCACTTTTAAACCTTACTTTCATAGGTATTAAAAAAATAAATGCTAAAGAAAAATAAAAGGGAGATTACATGAATCTTGGAGATACTATGCTATATCAAATAACTTAGTCACAAAAGGACAATTATTGAATGATTCCATTTACATAAGGTAACTAGAGGAGTCAAATTCACACAGACAGATAGTAGAATGGTGGCTGCCAGGGGCTGAGAGGGATGGGTAATGGTGAGTTATTGTTTAATGGATATGAAGTTTCAGTTTGGGAAGATAAAATAGTCCTGGAGATGCATGGTGGAGATGGTTGCAAAACAATGTGTGAATGTAGTTAATGCCGTGAAACTGTACACTTAAAGTTGGTTCAAATGGCTGGTGTGGCTTGGTTGATTGGAGCATTGTCCCATGAACTGAAAGGTTAAGGGTTCCATTCCCTATGCTTAGGGCACATGCCTGGATTGCAGGTTTGGTCCCAGGTCGGGGAGGGCCCAAGAGGCAGCCAGACTTGCATGAATGCCCCCCTCTTCCCCTCAATCAATGAGCATGTGCTGGGGTGAAGATTGAAAAAAAAAGGTTAAAATGGTAAATTTTATCTTATGTGTATTTTAACACTATAAAAAATAAAATTGATTTCAGACTTCCAGCCTCCAAAAATGTGAGAGTAAATTTCCATTGTTTAAAGCCTCCTCCCTACAAAATTGTTTAAGATCAAGAGACAGTGTAAAAAAATAATTACAAGGGTCCTGATCAGAATGGCTCAGTTGTCTGGGCATCTTCCTATAAGGTGAAGAGTCACTAGTTTGATTCCCAGTCAGGGCACATGCCTGGGTGTGGGTTCGATCCCCAGTAGGGGCACATACAAGAGGCAACCGCTTGATGTTTCTCTCTTACATTGATTTTTCTTCTCCCTCTCTGTCTCCCTCTCTTCTCCCTTCTTTAAAAGTAAATATATAAAATATTTTTAAAAATCACAAGGAATTAAAAAAAAAAAGCATGACCCCAAAGTACTCGTGAATATATATACACATAACACACCGACACTGCTAAGGCAGCAGGGGCCATGAGGAAGGAAGGGATCCTTCAAAACTAGAAAATGAATTTAAAAGAAACAAAGCACTTGGCTAGTAACCTCAGTATTCCATTAGGAAGTCTCGAGATTTCTCCATCTATGCCTTATATAAGGGCCCACCAAGTGATCAGAAATAGAAGGAAGATGGCCTTGACTGGGTGGCTCAGTTGACTGGAGCATCGTCTTGACACTAAAAGGTTGCAGGTTCAATCCCCAGTCAGGGTGTGTATGGGAGGCAACAGATTGGTATTTCTCTCTCACACTGATGTCTGTCTCTCTCTCTCTCGAATCAATGAATATGTCCCTGAGTGAGGATTAAAAGAAAAAAAGCCTTGACTGGTGTGGCTCAGGGGGTTGGGTATAGTCCTGCTAAAAGATGTGTGGTTTGAATCCCCTGTCAGGGCACATGTCTGGGTTGTGGGCCAGGTCCTGGTTGGGGGCATGCGAGAGGCAACCAATCGATATTTCTGTTGCCCTTCGATGTTTCTTTCCCTCTCTCTAAAAATAAACAAAATATATATTTAAAAAAGAAATAGAAGATGAACAAGCAGCAAATTGCTTCTATTGAAAGGAAGTCAGCCTCTTCCTGCCACACCCCCTCTTAAGGGAAAAATAAGACGACCTGGCTCGTGTGGCTGAATGGATTGGGCACCAGACTGTGAAACCAAAGGTCTCCGGTTCTATTCCCAGTGAGGGCACAAGCCTGAGTTGCAGGCCAGGTCCCCAGTTGGGGTGTGTGAGATGCAACCGATCAATGTTTCCCTTGCACAGCTTCTTTCCCTCTCTCTCTCCCTCCCTTCCAGTCTCTATAAAAATAAATAAAATCTTAAAAGAAAAAGAAAATACATGAAAATACAGACAGGACTATAAAGAAAGCAGTTTGCTTTGCTTTTTATTCTTCCCACTTGGGAAGGTGATGAAAGTCTGTGCCTGACTGACTGGACCTGAGACACTGCTGAGCAAACTGGTTTTCAGCATCTGTTCTCCACGCAGGCTCTGGGTGAAAAGACAGACTCTCGAACGCTCCACGCCGGAGAACCAGAGGAAACTCAAA
The DNA here is from genome assembly GCA_004024845.1 of Tonatia bakeri. Lineage (NCBI taxonomy): Eukaryota > Metazoa > Chordata > Mammalia > Chiroptera > Phyllostomidae > Tonatia > Tonatia bakeri. The sequence continues at coordinate 53,270 of PVIA01004856.1, read as the reverse complement.
GCTGCTGCTAACTCGGCACACTCCAGGGAGGCAGACGGTGACTGACCTGCATTGAGTGTGTGCAACCATTAAATCCCTAAAGTGCTAATAAAACCAAAAAAGGGACAATTTTTATATCAACAAAAGGTACAATTGGAGCCTCATGACCTAATAACTTAGTATGATCAAATTATGGTGGTGAATGAAAGATATCCAAGGACTGTGCAAAGCCAACCCTACTGTCCTTTGACTAACTCCAAGTCCAATAACTTCTGGGAGCAAAGATTTCCAAGATATTAAGGAGAATGATGGCTCCCTGCCCAATCACTTAGGACACTGCTATCACAGAAGACGCTCCTAGGATAAAAGGGAAGTCGATGATGACTATGCTCCTATTCGGAAGGTCCAGAGTTGGAAGAGGCCTTAAAAAAACATCTTGCATGCAAGAAGCCTGTGATTTTACAGATGAAGATACTAATATCCAGAGAAGTTAACAGTGTTTGTGAAAGATCACACAGTAACACAGGAGTTGGAAATCAACACAAATAAGCAAAGTCCGCTAAACAAGTATGGTTCTCTTGAGTCTCGACTGCAAAATGAGTTGAAACAAGTGATCTTTTAAGGTAGCACCAGATCCAAAATGGCATATAAACCACAAGTCAATCTCAAATAAATGCCACCCGATTTTTAAGTCTGTCTAGCCTTGGACATCAGAAAATCTGGATCAAAATAAAGTATACCAAATATGTCCTCTTCTGTTTGGGCTTGAACATTCATCCTGAAATATGTGTTCTCCACAAGGAAAGCCAGGCCCGAATTCCAAGAAATCCTGGTTTGATCTCCCAGGATCCAACTGGATCTGACTACATCCTGCATCCATTCTCTGTGGACTAGATTTCACAGGTATGGCTCAGCCTCTGTCTCTAATGCTAATAATTAATGAAGAATCACTCTGTTGGTATGGGGAAAGCACGCAGATTCAAATCTGGCTTTCACTCCAGCAATGTGCTTTCCTCATAAGTTCAATCCTCATGGGTACTTATTTTAAAAATAAGAAAACAATGCATATCTATCAACACCAACTTTTATTTGCAGTAAAGAACTTGAACTCTATCAACAAAGTTTGTAAGAGACAAAAGCCTACTACAAGATCACTGGACTAGGTCACTGTTCTTATCTGATACCTAATAGTTGAGGGACTTCTCAAATCAGAGAGCATTTTCACTTCACTGTAAAAGCAGCCAACTCAACACAAACAGTCTCTGGTGATGAGATGAGCTCCTTTCTAAGGCTCAAATAACTAACTGTAACATATTAAAATGAAGAATTACAAGCCTCTCACACTTCTTCACCAGTAAATTGTCAGCAGTCCTGCTATAAAATGGCAGGCTAGTTATTGAGGTGTTACTTTGACACTCTGAACCAAGACATCACAAGAAAAATACAGACTAATATCCCTCATGAATACAAATGCAAAAATCTTCAACCAAATATTAGCAAACCAAATTCAGCACCACATAAAAATAATTATATACAATGACCAAGTGGGATTCATCACAGGAATGCAAGGCTGGTTCAACATCCAAAAATCAATTAATGTAATACCATCATATCAACAGAATAAAAATCACACAATCATCTCAAAAGATGCACACACACAAAAAAATGCACTTGACAAAACCAATGCCCTTTGAACATACTAGGAGTGGAAGAGAACATCTTCAACCTGATAAAAGGTATCTTAAAAATCCACACCTAACATCCACACAGTGCTTTCTTCATACACTGCACAATTTTTTTTTTGCATTTCAGTTGCGTTGTTACTTTTTGAATAAAGCATAATATGCCAAAAATGTTACGTATTTTCTTCCATCTTCAGTATTAAAATGGTTGCACAAAAACTTACCAATTTTGTTAAATTTTTTTAAATGCAGGCTGATATGACAGCTGTCACAACACAATCTAACAAAATTATTTCAAATGAAGTTAAAGACAACTAAATGCTATTAGAGCCATCCTAGGAAAAAAACAAACAAACAAACTTTTCCAGTTAATCCAATATTTTCCAATTAACACCCATGCTTCTTCTTAAGATTTTACTTTTTTAAACTACTCAATGAAACAAACAGCTTCTATTTGTCAGGCCAGCTGTCCTAGAGATGTGAAAGATAATTTATTTAGCTGTCAGGACTTAAAGAATTCTGGGCTTTTGGCTTCAAGCTGTGACCTGATAACCAGGTGAAGAGGGTCTTTAAAAACTAGCCACATTTTGGATGAAAAGCTGCTGGGTGGTAAGGCGCACACAGGACCTTCACAAAACAAAATTCCATGATAAAAAAAAATATTTGAAAACGGTAACCTATGCTTCACCTATTCAGTAAGTTGAATGACTGCAAGTCTCAAATGACTTTTGTCCTAGTATAAATGGAGCAACAAAAATCTTCTGTTAAAAAAAAGATTTTATTTATTTATTTTTAGAGAGAGGGGAAGGGAAGGAGAAAGAGAGGGACAGAAATGTCAATGTGTGGTTGCCTCTCGTTCAGCCCCATCCAGAAACCTGGCCTGCAACCCAGGCATGTACCCCAAATGGGAATCAAACTGGCGATCCTTTGGTTCACAGGTGGGTGCTCAATCCACTGATCCACACCAGCCAGGGAAACAAAAATCTTTTAAGTATTGATCTGTTCATCTGAAGTCTCGGGAGTCAAGAAGTTCTGCCATTCACCAACAAACTATTCTGCTCAGGCTCTCTTCTTCTCCAACCAGATGAACCAGTTTTCCACACGTTAAAATTTACCCTGTCTGATCCGCAAACCTTTACACACGCAAGTGACCAAGCCTGCAGTGTCTGTAAACCATGCAAGGCGCCCTCCTATAAAAATGTCTCTAAGACTCCAGTCCTCAAAGTCTGCTAAATAACCCCTGGGAGTGCTAGTCTACAATCTGCCACTTTTCATCCTTCCTATTTCACACACCAGCCTCAGGAGAGCGGAAGACAGCTGTACACACGTCTGCTGTGCATGCTGCCACCTACCTGACAGTCTGCACCTGATTTAAGGCGCTGCCCTGTGACTGGAGATGAGGGCTGCTGCCTTCCCCAGGCTCAGAATTCAGTTTCTCATCAGAAAAACTCCCCCAACATAAAAAAAATGAAGTACGTCTTCCTTGATATATACTTTGGCAGCTGATGAATATGAGACTGAAGCTGACACTCCCATGGAATGAAAACACATGTTAATTTGTGTTACTCTGAGATAAGTAAATACCACCTTCCTTGAACACAAAGCAAAATGACTGAACACCTTTCATTATGTTTTTCATGCGTTTCTCACATGTAATAATGAAGCCCTTTGGTTAATTAACTAAAGCTAGAGAGCCAAATAGTCCATGTTTGTTCAGAAGTTTCTGGCCTAGAATAAACTCAGCCCAAAGTCACTGGATTAGAAATTTTACGACAATAAGAAACTGACCTTCCTTTCTCCTATCTACATAAAGAGTTCTATTCATCTCGAAGAAACAAACCAGATTAAAACTCAGGACTCCCCCCAAAGTACTCTTATTTTATTAATAATCCAAGCAGATTCTTTTTCCCTTCTTCTTGCCTTCTCCTTTATTTACAGACCCTTTCAACGGCCTCAGGTAATTCTGGCCCAGTGAGCCAATCACAGCAGCCTTCCCGCGGGCAGGGAGAAAAGCAAAGGCCTGAACAGTTCAGACCATCACTGCCAGTGCCCCGCTGGTGCTCTTGTTCTGGCAACAGCACACTTTCCCACAGCTGATGAAGCTGTTATGCAAGGGGAAAAAGGGCAAAAAGAAAGGCTAAAAGAGGTCTCTATGTTTCTGCTCATTCCCCAGAGCACAAGTCTCCCTGAAGGACAGTTGAGAATTTACGAAAGGAATACGGTAGCAGAAAGAATCACATTAGCTAGCATTCCAGAGACAGAAAAGTCTCTTTAAATATCTGGAAAACCTCCTTTCTCAGTAAAATAAACATCTTATGATAGTGAAGGAGGAAACTGGGATAGGGAGAGGACACTAAATTTGAGGCTATCTGCTGCTATTAATTAGCAGTCTGACACTCACTAATAAGTTACTTAATTCTTCTGGGCCTCAGTTTCTCTCAGCTAACCAGAATATCATTAAAGTGAAGCGAACTATAATAACTTTACCTTCCACTGAGGCTAGGAATAGCTTCTCAAAGAACCAAAATTAAAGTAAAATCCAAGGGCATTTTTTTGGCCTGGAATTTATTCTAACAAAAATTTTCCTCTTCCCTAATATTTAGAAAAGCAACATGAGAAATTTAAGAGGTTACAGCAAGTGTGTTTTCACCCACTTCTCATTCCTCAAACCGCAGGAAGGCAACTTTGAGAAACCTTTTCACGGGTAGGCTGTATTCTCTGATCCCCAATGAATAAAGAACTAAAGGTGGGGGCGAATCGAATGTCCTTGCCCAGTGTGATCATGTAGGGCAGGAATGTCAAACTCATTTTCACCAGGGGCCGCATCAGCCTCAAGGTTGCCTTCAAAGGGCCGAATATAATTTTAGGACTGTATAAATGTAACTACTCCTTAACTGTCAAGCTAGAGTTTGGCACTGCCCCCCAGGGGTAGAAATAAGGTGCTGGGCTGGATAAAACAAGGTGGAGGGTCGGATTCGGCCTGCGGGCCTTGTGTTTGCCACCTGTGATTTAGGGCATTCAGCACATCAACTGACACTCTGGAATGCTCTGACATGTGTAGGATACTCCAAGTTTGAGACAGGAAATGCTAATTCCCTTCCTTACCAGTAAATAGAGATTTATAATACAAGTCTACTGACTCTCATTTTTCTAAACATTTCCAGACTTTCTAAAGTCTGAAATATGTAAGCTAGCACTTAAGTCTATTCAATTTTTTTGTTGTAGAACTAAAAATGTTATCATCCTCAACGCTCATCAAGAAAATGAAGACCATTCAGAGCAAGGACTGCATTTCCTACTTTTGTCTGTGTTCCCTTCTGTGCAAAGCACTGCACTGGGCCCACAAAGCTCACTTAAGACACCTAACAGCATTAATTCAGTTGTCTGGAGGAAACCAAATAACAACAAACTATCTTACCTCAGTTCTGGGAAATAAAATTACATGGAGGCAGGGGAGAAGAATGCAACAAGAGAAATGAACAAACCATGAGGGGAGAATTAAATCAGTAAGTTATTGAACAGCTAAACAGCACTGTGTTAACTGTTATAAAATAGTGGTTAATTGCAACAGTGCTATACTCTCTGAACACATTATGTAAGTTTTTGTGTTAAAAATCCAAAGATCACAATGTAGTCTACCAATAAATACAGGCTTAATATAATAATATATGAGCTAACATGGTAAGTATTTAAATCTGAGACAAACAAACAAACAAACAAACAAATGGTATAGAAGGTACAGAAACTATCCGGAGACAGGTTCAGTGATACTTGAGAAAGCAGTGGTGTGTGCTGGGAGGAAGGACAGATGAATCAGTAGTTCTGACAGATATCTTCTAAGCATTTTCAGAACTAATCCAGACTATTAGACTGGATTCCATCTTTAAAGTAAAGCTTAAGGACTATGCCCTTGCTTTAAAAGCACAGTAGTTAGGTTCTTTGAAATATGCCAAAAGGGTGCCCCTCGGTGTCTCTTCCCTCAGGGGAATAATGATTACTATGTAGCAGCGATTGGCGATTTACAACCGGTGTGCTGCAAGAACTTTTAAAGGATGCAATACACAATACCTGACTATTTAGTCAGGGGCACTGATCTCTTTTCCCTTAGATTGTCAAAAAATGATAACATCCAACACAACAATAGCCATCTGGTGTGAATGAACCAAAATTATACCTTTTTGTTGTTGTTGTTGGATCAGCAAAAAACAGTTTTGGTGTGCCGCAGAATTTTAGTGATTACTTTATGTGTTTCATGAACGGAAAAAGGTTGAAAAATCGCTACCGTATAGCTAAAAGTTTAATCCCCTCCCCAAATACATAGCTCAGCTGCGAATGTTACTATGACGTATGGTCTGAACTGTTGGAAGCACTGACCACAAACAATTCTGGAAGTTATAAATTCCTTTCCATCACCTCAGAAAACAATATCCATTTCTTAAAAGCTGTCAGTTCAAGTCCAAGGCAACACTATCTGGAGCGGATTCTGGTCTGCCGAACTCTTTCATAACATGCTCAGGGGTGGGCCTTGCATAGATCAGGTCAGGAGGGAGGTTTCTCCAATGAGGTAAGCCACGTCACTAAAAACTCCACTGTTCTGCAGTTCAACCTTCCTTAAACCCAGCTCTTCCATACACACTATGAACTTCTCCTGCTTGGGTCATTTTAAAGTCTCCGGAGCCACCTCTTCCCTAAAATGGCCTGGCTAGATTCCTCTGTGGGGCTGTCAGATTTTTATCCCTTGCTGGCAAGGAGGTCTCTTTACTCTAAGGTCCCTTGCAATTGTGCAAGGGATTCAAGGATCGCCAGGGTCTAACTGCACGGGATTGGATGCAGCACGACTGGCGAGCTCAGACCACAGGAACGATCTAGCAACCTCAGAGATGCAGGGGCTGCCCCGCAGTCCCAGCCCTCCGGTGACCGGGCACTCCATCACCAAAAGAAGGCAAAGTTCCGAAGTTAAAAATGAAGCACCGTTCCCTTCAATAAGGTCCCTCTTTCCAGTCTCCTCTCTTTGGAGAAGAGCCCAGTCAGAGAACACACAACCTCTGAGCTCCCTTTTCCCGTGACCAATGCAAAACTTCACCTCTACCCCAGTGTGCTTCCCTGTAAACAGTTCCTGGTCGTACTCTGAAAGCAATGCCCAGGAACCTCCCTCTGCACTGCCCCTTCCTCAAAATCAAGCAATCCTACTGACCAGAGTGTCCTTGATAGTGGCCTCTTCGGTCTATCTCCAAACGCGCCGCCGCCAAAATCCTACCCTAAGTCTGCCGTGCTCTACCACCCCCATTTCCTTTCCTTTGGCTATCACTTGAGCTTTACTTATCACTTTCTCCGTCAGCCTGGGGACGGCCCCCGCCTCACCCGCCCCCGCCCCGTGAGGCCTCGCCCGCCAAGTAAACAATGCTGTCAAAGCAGGATAGCGCTGGGCGAGGCTTCCACACTCCGCATTCCAGCCTCCTCCTTGTGCTCTGAAAGCAGCAAAACAAGCCATCGCAGGGTCCCACGAGCGAATTACTCTCCCCAAGTTCCTTTCTAAACAGGCCTAGGAGACAGCTCCAAAATCAAGCATTAACGTGCACAAACGCACAACAAGCAAAAGAGGTAATGCAGAGCGAGTGTAAGGCCAAGTGTAGACGGACTTGCCCGGGAGGAGGAGAAGAGGGGGGAGAAAACTAGGTCGAGTGCATAAACCTGCCACGAAGCGGGAACAGGGGCCCTTTTCCCACCCGCGACAGGACAGCCACGCTTCCAGAGTGGACGCGCGCTCAATCGAGTTTCGGGCAAGAGAGAAAACGAAGGTCCCCGAAAGCAGTCCCACGGGGCTTTGGTGGAGAGGGGCAGGGTTGGGTCGGGAGAGTTGGCCCAAGGGAGAGGCCCGGCGTGGACACGCCCTAAGTTAAAGGACCGCGGCGGGAGAAAGGTGGGACACCGAGGAGGCAGCTGGCTGCAGGCTCCGCACGGTGCCGGGCGCCACGGCGAGCGCTCACCTCCTGGCGTGGTGGAGAAGAGCGTGCCCCCAGGCGTGGTGCAATAGTCATGAGGTAGCTGCGCGGCGTCGTTGATGGGAACCGTGCGGGTGGGGATGGCGCGGCTCTGGCTGGGCTGGTGGCCGCTGCCGGCGGACGAGGACATGGCTCTGGGCGCGGGCTCTCGGGCTTTGTCCGGCGGGCGGGCGGGGGGCGGCGGCGGCGGCTGCGGGCCCGGGCTACTCCGGATCCTCCGGGGCGCGGGAGAGCAGGCGGGGCTGAGCGCACTCCGCTCTTTCCTCTCAGGCTTCCTCTAGCTCCTTCGTCCCGCTTCGCTCCCGCCGCCGCCCTCTCAGCCGCCGCCGCTGCCGCCGCCCGATCCTCCGGCCTCCGCCTGCAGCTTCAGCAGCAGCAGCAGCCAGCAGCGGCAGCAGCGGCGACCACGACGACCGGAAGCGGGAGAAGGCGGGAGCCAGAGGGAGTTCGGGGGAAGGGGTTCTGCCGGAAGTGACGTTTGTGGGCGGGACCCAAGCTACGAGGGGCGGGGCCGTGGGTGGGGCGGACTGTCCCTCCCCACCTCCGCCCCAAACCCGCCGGACGCTAACGGGAGGGGACCGGAGCACAGTTTTTGTCAGTCTCGCGAAGTTAGGCACAAGGAACTTTACTGGTTTGTTCGTTTTTGTCAGTCAGCACTACTTTACTCGAGCCAACTTCTGCTTCCTAATCACGTAAACAAAAGTTTTAGTTTTACTTCTAATTGGCTGAATAATAAATATAGGCAATGCATGCATGATGAATTTAAAAATCAGAGCAGAAAGATTTACGGAGTCACGGCCTCCCAGTTTCCCAATACCCCTTTCCAGGGGGAACCACTGGTACCAATTTATTGTGTATCCTTCTAGAGCCAGCCTCTATATACACACATAATGCAACAAATACGCATTTAGAAAAGAAAGGGATTACCGGTAATCACGACCCATGTCACATGGATGAGTATTGAGTTAGAGATAAACTGAACACAGGGAAAGGTTAGGACCACGAGGTACCTGAAAAAAATCTAGATCTGAGACCCTATTCTTTCCTCCAGGAAAGAATCCTTTTTTGGTCTGAAATTTTGGTCTCAAAGTTTGCGTTCTTAAAAATCATTAAGGATCCCAAAGAGCTTTTGTTTGTGTGGATTATATCTATTTACTGTATTAAAATTAAAACAGATTTTGTAAATGTTCTTTAATTCATAAAATGCCACTATATGTTAACATATTTTATTTTTAAACTTATATCCCTTCCCCCAAGTAAGTGAGAAAAGTGGCATTGTTTTACATGTTTGCAAACATTTTAATGTCTGCTTGGTAGAAGACAACCGGAGTCTCACCTCTCTTCCTGCGTGCAGTCTGTTGTGATGTATTGACTCAGGTATATGAAGAAAACCCAGACTCATACAGGTATGTAGTTGAAAAAGAGGTATGCTCACAGGTTCCTAGTCAAGGTCTCAGGGACCCCCTCACCCCGAGGGATCTCTAGACCACACTTTGGGAACTTCTGCTCTAAGCAGCATTGCCTCTGCCCACAATGTGCCCAAAACGGAATTGGAAAGATAATCATGGGCGCTGTCAACATAGCTATTTTCCCATTTTGTGAAGGAGGAAATGGAGGCTGGAACACGTGTTCGACCCAAGTGAAACAGCAACTCCTTCGCTTCTCAGAGAGCCGAACTGACCAAGTGAGCGAGGGCTGGAACTTCCAGCGCCACACCCCTGATCTCTGCGGAGGGCAAAGGGACTGGAGATTGAGATCACCGGAGGCCCGTGATTCATCAATCATGCCTTTGTCATGAAGCCTCCATAAAAAACAAAAAGGACTGGAGGCTGGGAGAGGCGTCTGAAGAACTTCCAGGCTGATGAACACTCGGAGATTTGGAGAGAGGGCACACCCAGAGCAAGTGGAAGCTCTGCACCCTTACCTGGTATCTTGCCCTATGCATCTCTTCCACCTGGCAGTTCCTAAGTTGTATCCTTTTATAATATAGTAAGCAGAATGTTTTCTGAGTTCTGCAAGTCACTCTAACAAAGTAATTAAACCGAAAGGTGGAGTAGTTGGAATCTCCAGTCTACAGCCATTCTGTCAAAAGCACAGGTGACAACTTGGGCTTGTAATTGGCATCTGAAGTGAGGGGGCAGAGCGCAGTCTTGTAGGACTGAGTCCATAACCTGTGGGATCTGACACTGTCTCCAGGTAGTTAGTGTCAGAATTGAGTTGAATTGTAGGACACCCAGCTGGTGTTACAGACTTGCTTGGTGGTGAGGAAAAAACCCACACATTGGAATTGGGAGAAGAACCTTATCTTTGAATGTTATCTGGGTCTTTGGGGACTGGGAAGCTGCCGATACAATTGTGACCTCACAGACACAGTCCCCCTAGATCCATAACTGATGTACTGCTAGGATTGAACATGTAAAATATACCATATTGGGGCAGCCCTTTCTTGGAACTTTGAACATTTATTAGTATAACTTGAGTTTTAAAAAATGAAAGTGGCCTGAGTGTCTCCAGCCCAGGTGTGCTCTTTCTATAGTCTGTTATTCCACTATTTAGCCCCTTGGCTTCCCGAAACTCACTCCTTCCAACTCCCCTGTAGTCACCTTGTGCTCTATTCTCTCTGGTTCTGTCTTTCCCAGGGGCAGAGGAAGGCTGTTCCCCACCCTCTGTAATGAGGCCACCCACACTAGATCTGTATCATCACAAAGATAATAGCCCATTACCTTTGGATAACACTTTTCCAAAGCACTTTCAGACCATTATCTCAAGTTAAGCTGAGCCACAGCCCTGTGATGGAAGCAAGTGCCTTATTATTCTTATCTATCTTCCGTAGATAAACTGAGGCTCAAAGAGGTTATGACTTTTCTGAGGTCATACAGCTAGGACCCATACAGCTGGGACTTGTGCTCAAGCTTCTGGCTGGCCATCCTTTGCTCTTTCTCCTGTATCTGCTGGCCTCCTGCATTACAAAGAGGACAAGGTGCTCCCTGGGCACCCACTCTCTATTGTCATATCTACTGAACTCATTGGGGGATGAGCAGTATCCATTTCCTGAGCTCCTAAAACATAAGAGACAGAACATGTTCAAAAGGTGGTGATAATTATAGATAACATATAGGCATTTAGGCTGAGTCAGGTGCTTTACTAGGCCTTCTAGAGATCTTATCTCTAATACTCCTAACTGCCATAAAAGGATAGGGGTTATGCCGATTTACACATGAGGAAGTAGCCGCAGAGAAGCTAGTTTGCCCAAGGTCACCCACTGTATCTCCAGAAAGTCTCCAGCCCCTCACTGTGGTTGGCAACAGTGCACTGTGCACAGGGTCTGACATCAGACATGCCTAGGTTCAAATACTGGCTCTCCACCTGCCTGCTGTATGACTGTGAGCTCTGAACATGTTCTTGCATCTGAAAAATAAAAGGAGGAACCTCTCATTCACAGAGTGCTCTCCAGAGGACTAAATATCAGACCCAACCATGGTCGGGCTGATGGGAATGGTGGTTAGGCACCAATCAGGTCCAAGAAGGTGCCAGTGGCCATGAGGCTGGGAGAAGAGGGCCAGGTAGGAAAGCAGCATGTGTGCCAGAGGGGACCGTGTTTCAGTCTCAGCATTTTCTCCTTTGTTAATCTTGTCAGGTGATGCCGGCAAAAGTCTGTAGTTGTAGATTTCAGAAAACAAGGAGTGGTTTCTTCAAAATTCCTTAGGCATAATAAAGTCCTCCATTGAAGCTAATTTATTATCTGCCTGTTTACTACAATTCAATACCTTTGTGTCTCTCTGTCTGTCTGTCTCTCTTTCTCCACATCCCAATATTTAGTAGAAGATTCTTCATAGGGTACAGCCCTCCCTGTATTACCCCTGGCCTGCAAGGTGAAAGTGGACAGTATGCTTAAGGCCACACTGCATGCAGTGGCATGTGCCTGGTTTTGATAGCTTGAGCTCCAACCAGAGAGAGCACTTTTGAAATGGAAATGCACTGTCATCCAAACAGTGAATGGTGTGCGATGCTCTGTGCCAAGCCACAGCCCAGAGGCAAGGCACATGGTTTGTTTACAGAGCTTGTGAGCCAAGAGTCGGTGCTCACCAAGTTGAGACAGGTGCTCTGGCCCCAGGAGCTTTTGCCTTCTCTTGGGTGGAGCTGAGGGTTTTCAGAGGAATTCTTTATGATGACTGGGTGGACCCTGTCGGGTTCAGAGTAGAAAACTCTGACTCGATGGCTGGAGACCTGATTCTCCGTGCAGGCTCTGGAGAAGCTGCTTGGCTTTCATCCATCAACTAATTCATTTACTCAGCTCCTGGTATGACCCTGCTCTAGATTAAGGGGCGAACAAGGGCATAACTGGTGGAGCTTCCACCCAACCATGGGATTCACCTGCCTTCATGACAACTCCTTGCATCTAGTTCTTTGGCTGGATTTGGGTGGGGTTATTCATCCGTCCACATTGAATTAGGTTCCGAAGCCCTGGGGTAACAGTAGATGGCAATGTGTGTCGGATTGTACCATCACCCTCTTTTCCATGGGTTCCCCTTACTTCTGGAATCTGTTCTGGCCTCATCTCCTACCTTTCTTCCCCTATCTTTCTTCCCCTCACTTAATGTGCTGCTTGTTCCTAAAGTAGACTATGTTCCCTCCCATCACAGGGCCTTTGTGCATGCTAGTCCCTTTGCCTGGTCGTTCACTGTGGTGACCAGACATTAAGGTGACCCACGTGATCTTCACTTCCTGGTGTTCAGATCCTTGAGTGGGGGCAGAACCTGTGACTTGCTTTTAACCAATAGAATATGGCAGAGGTGCAGAATGTCACTCCTGTGATTATGTTATATAAGACTCCATCTCGCTAACAGACTCACTGTAGCCTCCCCCCATCCCACCGCCTTTGCCGGCTGTGAAAAGCAAACTGCCATGAGTCCTGCAGTCACAAGGAAACGAATTCTGCCAACAAGCTGAGCAAGCCTGGAAGCGGACCCGCCCCTAGGTGCACAGCCAGGCCTCAAGCCTTGACTACAGCCGTGCAGAGCCGCCAGCGAAGTCGTGACGGACTCCCGACCAACAAAGCTGTAGATAATAAATGCATTGTTTTAAGTTGCTAGGTTTGTTGTTTTTTAAAAAAAAAACTGTGTAAATTTGTTACTGTTTTTATAGGCAACACAGAAAACTGCTGTATTTCCTAATATCTGCCGACTTGGCTCTTACCCCCATCGTTCCCACCCTACTCAGATGAAGTTTCTCAGGGCGGCCTTCCCTACCTTCTCTGCCAAGGCTCGACCTCCTTGCAAGAGGCCCTCATACCACTGTGTGCCTCATCTCCACATGACCTGTATCCTTGCAATTGTGATCATTTAATAAATATCTGTTCTCCTCTAGACTGTGCATGCCACAAAAGCAGTCCTCTGCTTCTCTCCGGGAACTAGCCCAGTGCCTGGTGTATGTGGGTGCTCAGTAAGTATCAGTTGAAGAAATAAATGATCGGTAGGACATTCAGGGTCAGGAGGGGTGCAGGAATAGATGGCGGCAGGATTGTTCAGTGGTTAGAGGTTAAAAGGAGTTGGGGGATAGTGCATATTGTAGTCCTAAAAAGTCACTTTTGTTGTGACATATCTGGACAGCTGAAGCTAAAAGTGTATTCTGGGGCATCTTTGATGGGCATTACATGTGTTCGTACAGTTGTCACACCGGGCCACCCAGGGACTTGCTAGGAGCGTGTTTCTCTTGGGAACTTCAGACTCCTTCCTTCTTCCAGAAGAACTTCTTGTAATTTGATCACCAGGCAACTATCCTAACAATATCCTTCCTATGAATTTTCACCTTCCTAGTAAGAGGAGGGAAAATGCAGGGGCAGAAGGGAGGGGTGTGGTTAGGTGGTGTGAGCTCCAGCTTGGCAGTTTCAGTAAGGTCCACAAAACGTCAGATAGCTGTCCTAGTAGAAGAGAGACAAGTGAGTACATGGGTGCTACATACTGAATGATGTCCCCCCAGATTCACATGTGGCAACCCTAACCCCCAATGCAACTGTATATGGTGATGGGACCGTTAGGTATGTAATTAAGGTTAAAAGAGTAAAGAGTAAGGTAAGAGGTCGAAAGAGTAGAGCCCTAGTCCAATAGGGCTGAGCCCTTTATAAGGAGAGGAAGAGGTACTGGAGATCTCTCTTTAGCATGTGAGGACACGGCGAGAGGGTGGCCATCCACAAGCCGGGAACGGAGAGCTCACCAGAAACGGAATCACCGAGCCCCTTCGTGTTGAACTCCCCACCTCCAGAACTACGAGAACATAAACTCCTGTGTGGAAGCCCCCCGGTCTATGATATTTTGCTATGGTCACCTGAGTGGAATAAGACATGGGGTTATCCAGAAGTCTCCACTATATGCTATAAAAACAAGGTTGAGGGGCTTTAGAGTTCAGGCTTGTGTTTTCCTGTGTTCAACTGTGTCCCCTGAGGTTCTGGCATTAGAGTTATACATGCCCCAGTCTCCGTAAGTTTAAACATCCCTCCCTAGGGTCCTACCTAAGGCCCTTCCTAGCTCTGGCCATGTTGTCCTTCTTTGGTCCCAGCCACGCTTCCTGAAGGAGTCGTCTGCACTCACTTGCTGGTTGTTCTCATGCCTGTTCATTCACTCTTTAGCCACCTTAGTTTGGTCTGCATTGTCAGAAGCTGCTTTGATGTCACATTCGGTGGACACTTTCTGGTCCTCATCTGACTGTTCTCTTTTTCTCGCCCCTTTCTCCTCCCTTGCGTTTCTAGACGCTGGTCTCTTCTGTGCCTCACGGCCCCGTCCTGCCCTCCTGCTTGCTGTCTCAGGTAAAGCAAGCTGCCTTGCTGAAGGGAGCTCAATGGAAAGACCCACATGGCAAAGACCTGAGGGCGGCCTGTTGTCGACAGGTTGTGAGGCCCTGTGGTATTAGTCCATCAGCCCAGGAGAACTGAATCCTGCTAGTGACCAGTGAGTCAACTAGGTAGAGAATTCTTCCCAGCCAAGCCTTGAGAGACTGTGAGAAAGCCAGAGCCAAAGGACCCAGCTAAGCCATGCCTAGATTCCTGACCAATATAAGCCATGGTGCAGAAAATGTTTTTAGACACTAAGTTTTGGATAATTTCTTATACAACCACAGATAACTAATACAGTCACTAAGTTGACTTCTCAACCTGCTAGTGGGTAATGACTAATAAACTGAAAAACACTGATCTAGTTCTAGATGCAAGTACTGTGCCGGGCATCAAAGAGAGATTCTAGAATGAATAAGACCTGCTCATTGTCTTCAAAGAACTTTTTGTGACTTTTGAGCATCTAAAAATTTAAAGGGATGCATGCATTTCTAGGGCAGGAAGTTCCAGCTGTTCAGACACGGCAGAAGGAAATGAGAGATTCCCTCAGGCTGAGATACACCATTTGGTGAGCACTGTGGTATCTTGATTGGGAGTCCTTAAAGGGAAAACGTAGGCTTCACTGGAGGACCCAAAGGGATCTCGCATCCAGAAAGGCTTGGAAGAGAGAAGACGAGCCCATGAAGGACTCTGCCCAGGGGAAGGATAAAGTGGCCACAAATTGTATTTCATTTCCGCTGTGGTTAGAGCCCGAGATCAGTAGGCCCGTGTCTGGGAGGGACGTGTAGAATGGCCAGGGCTGTCCTGATGATTAAATGAGTAGACGCGTACAACGCGTAGAACAGTATCCGACACGTACTAAGTGGCTATGTGTTGTTAGTGTTTTGTTATTGTCACCTAGTCGAGGCTCCAGACATGTTCATGAACAACTTTCGAATCAGCAAACCGGATAACCCTTCTCAGCCCTTCCCCCTCCCGCTCCACCGACGGGCCTTGGTACTGATTCTAGTCATTGTTGGATGGGAAGGGTCCCCCTCAGGGCTCTCAGTCATCGAAGAGAGCTGCTCTCTCTGTTCATAGGGTAGGGACCCTTCCACACGGGCCCCGGGAGTTTATCTCTCTCAGCTAGGGGTAACCGGGCAGGAAACAGGCAGATGATAATTTTGTCATTTAAGAAGAGGTTCCCATCTGGTGGGCAGTTTGCAGGGCTTTCAGGCGTCACCAGGGCCTGTGTGCATCTGAGCCTCTTTCTCGTGTAGGTGAAGAGTGTACGGCTTCCAGCCGAGCTGAGCGGGCTTGGCCCAGGGCCTGAGGAGCCCAGGCCTCCAGAGATGCTCTGCATTTCTTCAGAGAAGGCTTTCTGGGCCAGCTGAGAATCCCTGATGTGGCTTCCCCTTGCACAGCTCTGTCTTTCTGAGCCTCTCCTTTGTTAGTCTGAAACTAAAGGTGGCAATGGATGTTTTGTAAGAGATAAAATTTGGCCAATTGGTTGTGTTCAATGAAATCTGTAAACATCATCATTGCAAACCTCAGAACTGTCAATAAATATTTACTGAGCACCCACTAGGAATTGTGGGAATATTTACTGAGCACTGCAATCGATTGCAAAACCAGCTTCAATTCTCTACCCATCCCTATATCCATGTTCCTTGCAATGTGACTTTGATGTTCCTGCCGTCAGAACATGGAATCTATCTCCCCACCCTTGGACCCGTGTTGGACTTGTGACTTGGTATAGCCAATGCAACTATGGAAGTGATGTAGTGCCAGTTTTGAGCCTTGGCCTTAAGAGACCTTTCCTGATTCTACGCTTGCTATTGGAACGCTGAACCTTGATGTGAGCCAGCCTGGGCTAGCCTGCTGGTGGATGAGAGACGTGGCCCACTTACCTCAGTCGACAGTCAGCCACTCCCAAAAGCAGAGGCCTCTGGCTGCCTAGCCACTGAGCCCAGATGCATGTGGGAGTCCAGCTGAGGCAGAACAACTGTCCAGCTGGACCCAACCTAAAATGCTGAGCCATAAAATCATGAACTAAGTAGTTATTGTTTTAAGCCACTTCTAAGTTTTTGGGTACCTTATCATGCAGGGGAAAAATTGCTGACTGACATAAGCACTTGCCATGTGCCCAGCTCTGGTCTGTTTGAAACCAGGCAAGCCCTGGGAGAAGAGATGTGCGGAGACGGCGTAATAAGGGCGTGATGCTGCAAGTGCTCTGGTGAAGCACGCGCTAGGGATAGAAGAAGGGGCACTTGAGCTGCACAGGAGTCTTATCCTTGTGGAGTTGGAGGGGCCAGGGTGAGATTCCTGGGTGAGGGCACCGAGTAAGGTAAAGCATGGATGTGGGGCACCCTGGACTGGGGCCATCAGTCAGTGGCATCTACTGGGCCCTGGCCACATGCACAGGAGCACCGTACTGGCTCTCTCAGGTCTGTGCATGGCCTCGCAGGGGAGGTAAGACATCCACCTGTGGACATTGGCCAGAAATTAAGGCTGGTTTTAAGTGAAACAGAAGTAGCAGGTTCTGCTTTGTCTAGAGTAATAAGGATCTTGGCTTGGGCATAACAGGACTCGATCCATTTATTATTTATATATGGTACTTGGTATATATGTTGCAGAGATATACTGATGATGAGTCTGGGGAAAGGTTTCCATAGTATTCCTGAGAAGGAATCAGAAAACATGGCTGCTCAGGCAGCCTTATGAGTGATAGCTGCTTGAGGGCAGGTCTGTGTCTGATTCATCTTGGTATATATACCCTAAGACACAGGGCCTTGCCTACACTAGACAGTTTTTTTTTTTCTTAATTGATGAGAGAGAGAGAGAGACAGAGAGAGAGAGAGAGAGAGAGAGGGAAACATCTATTTGTTTTCCTACTTATTTATGCATTTATTAGTTGATTCTCATATGTTCCCTGACCGGGGATCGAACTTGCAACCTTGGCATATTGGGATGACACTCTGACCAACTGAACTACCTGGCCAGGTAGACATTCAGTTTTGAAAGACTTTCTTTGGAGATGTTTCTAATTGCCTTCCCTTTAGTCCTGCTCACCCAATTGTATTAGTTTTCTAGGGCTGTTGTGAGAAATTGCCACAAGCTGGCTGGCTTAAAACAAGAGAAATGTATTCCCTCACTGTTCTGGAGGTTAGCAGCCTGAAATCAAGGCATTGGCAGAGTTGCCTCCTTTTTGGATGTTGTGAGGCAGAATCTGTTCCTTGTGTCTTCCCAGCTAGTGGTCCTTGCCTATGATCCTTGGGGTTCCTCCATTTGTAGAAGCATCACTGCAATCTCTGCCTCCATTGTCACATGACACATCTCTGTCCATGTGTCTCACCAGTCACCCCCTACATGCTCCAGTATGACCTTATCTTATATCTGCACTGACCCTATTTGCAAATAAAGTCATGTTCTTAGATACTTGGGGTTAAGACTTCGACCCAGCTTTTGGGGGAGACACAATTAGACCCATAATATCCATCGAGCCCTAGGGGAACATGTGTTCCTTATCTCACTGCCCCAGTCCCCGGAGGCAGGATTAAATGTTCTTCCTTCAGGACTCCCACGCATTTAATACGTTTCTGTTTATTAGAGCATTTGACTCGTTGGCCATCCTCACTGGTTGAGTCAGGGGCCTGATTTCCTTCATCTTCCCCATAGAGACTGCTAGTGGGCATGTGGCGAGGCCTCCATAAATGAGCAGCTTCCCTTCCCTGGCCTATCATGTTGCGCGACTTCAACATCCTCGCAACAACCCTGCGAAGTAGGTATTTATATCTTTAATTCCGATTTTACGGATGAGAACATTGGGATTCAGAGAGGTGAAGTAACTTAGTGTAGCCAGACCTATTGTCTCTAAAAACCTGAGTGGGCGCCTGAAGCTGTCACGTGAAAAGTTTCCTATTCCCCATTTTCACATTTCTCAAGAGTACCCGGATCCGGCTAATTCAACTCAGTCTCGGTCCTACGTTGCCGTCTACACCCTGCCCTCCCAAGCGTTTTCCCTCCAGAAGCCGCACACAAAGCCGATCCACCCACGAGGGCGCGCGGCCGCCCTTCCGCGCGCCGCTCCGGGGCGCGGCGTGAGGACACCCGCGCGCGCCGCTGAGTTGCGCGCGGCTCGGGCCCTCAGCCTCCTCCCGCCCCGGAGCCTGTCCTGGTGCAGCGATTGGCCGGGCGGCTGAGCGCTCAGAGCCCAGGCCCACACGCCCCTCCCTGCCGGCTCCAACACGCTGCTGTCGCATGGGGCGCCGCCGGCGGCCGAGGGAGCGTGACTGCGCTGCGCAGGGCGCTAGGAGGCATTGTCGCCGTAAGTGTAGCAGAAAGCCGCCCGGATCCGGGCCCCAAGCTTCATGCCCCGCAAAGTAAACGTAGTCTGAGGCTAAGCGCTGGAGGGGCTGGGGGAGAGAGGGAGAGAAGTGTCCTCGTTTCTGCAGCGTACCCTCCCCTCCCCCAGGTCACCTGGTGCAAAGAGCAGCGGTGCACCAGTTGCGGCTTCTGCTGAGTCCAGGGGCCCAGCGTCACGCCGGTTCTTGCTCGCAGACTGCAGCCGGACTGGGGCTGGTTCGGGGGAGTGGGCGCAGCGGTGCCAGGGAATGGGGAGCTCGAGGAAGCAGTCCTGGGCGGGCCTCCATTCCCTGAGGGAGGCACCCCTGTGGCGACAAGCTGTTGTGTACTTCATCCCTGAAGTGACACTTTCGGTGTTTGCTTGTGCTCTGGGAAACTGCAGACGCATGCCCCAGGGTGTGCCTCTCGGCCTCCGGAAGGCGCGGGAGTCCCCGGCCCTCTGTGATCTTAGCATTCTTTCCTCTGTCTGCTTTATTCTCTCCAGTCCCCGCCTGCCGAGAGAGCGGGCCGCGACGAGGAGCCATTGGCTGCGGGCGTCGGGGGGTGGGGTAGACTGGTGAGGCGGGCCCCTTGCGCTGCGCGAGGGGACCCTAGCCTGGCCACCTTGCTCAGTCCTGGGAGGCACAGCTCAAGGAAGCTTAAATGCCTATAGGGAAGAACGCACAGACGCTGTGAACCCCATGGCTCAAAAACAAGGCGCCAGCCGTTTCTGCTCACTCCCCAGCGGGCTCCTTTCCCTTGGGTGGAAAACTGGGTCAACTGTGTTCTGGCTTCGAGTGGGCCTTCTGGGCTACTTGGGTCCCGTCCAGCCCACCAGCTCTCACCTCCCCATCAGCTGTACCATTGGTGTGATCCAGGAGACCCGCTGGAGCCAACGTTGGGGGAGCTTGCATGCATGGCTCAGGAGGCTCGGGTTGCTCTTCCAAGCGGCTGCCAGGCTCTAAAGTTCCCGAGTGACTACACCCGTAACTAAATATAGGAGCACCTGGTGTGGACGGCGTGTCGCAGCAGCTCTTTTGCACAGATCTTGGGGCTCAAGATAAGGTAGAGTTCTTACTGGTGAGGGCGGGAGCCATGGCAGGGGGCTACTGTCAGGGTTTGAGCAAAAATGTCCCTTCTCCCAGCCTCCCATGCAGGTGAAATGAGGTAATAGGTGGGGGTGGGGGGCGTGTGTTGCCAGCTCTCATAAAGCAGGGCACCTTTTTTTCACCAGGCATCCAGTTTATTCTAATTTACTGTACCTGTTTAATAATCTATTGGTAATACCTTGTGTGGGAAGTGCTTAACAGTTTGCAAGGGACCTTTCTCAGAAGTTATATGTCATTTACCATTTAAAACAACCCAGTGAGGAAGATGACATACTCATTTTACAAATGGGACTGCTCACGACACTGATAACTTTCCAAAACTTTGGTTGGTTTAATCTTCTGTCCTCAAAAATCTCTCCAGAGCTCTCTGCAGAGAAACAGAGGACAGATTTACAGAAGGGCTTTCAATCCCCTTCCCCAGTAATCTTTTAAAATTTCTGAGGCAAACGGAGCTGGGGCTGTGTGGAGAGGGTTGTGTTGCAGGGACAGCAGCAGTGTGAGTACGAGTTTGGACCCTGTGCGTAAGGATCTCCAGGATGTGGAGTGCTTTTTCTGAAATTTCTAAGGCTGCTCTCCAGTGTCTGGGAGCAGCTGAGGCCAGCAGAGCCATCAGATTTGGGTACCCAAGGCTAGATCAGACCCATGTGGGCTGGTGGTTCCTGTTTCTCCCCTTTGGGATGCTCTTTCTACTACCATCCCCTGCTTGTGGTGTTGACCAGATGCCTCAAGGTTTTTTTTTTTGTTTCCTTCTCAAACCTCCCTTCTCTCTGGGCTCCTGTTACATGCTAAATAAATTCTTGCTATTTTTTTTTTTTTTAAACCAGAGAGGCCCTGTGTTGCTGAAAGGAGCACTCAGTAAGGTTGGACAATCGTGTAGGAGTCCTTTTGGGGACAGTCTACACTCCTATCATCCCAAGTTTGTTCGTCCCTCAGTTTTGGAGCCCTCTTTCCCCATCTTGGGTCTTATACCGCATGTGGCCCTGCCACCCTCCTATCTCATAGCCCTGCCTGTGACAGAGTGACAGATCTTCATCATCTGACCTGGGAGAGAGATTGTCAGCTGAACTTTGCGAAGGAACTCTCCCTTGGAGGGAGAGGTAGTTTTAGGTAGTTTTACAAGGGAGGGTGGTTTCCTAGCTGGTTAGCGAGGCTGGGCAGCAGGAATCTCTTGGGGTACTATGGCATATCTGCTGTACCCTTGAACTTCCTCTGGAACATAAGGGGCCCCTCCTCCTAGTGACTTGCTCTAACTCATAGACTGTACAGTTTGCTCCTGTTCCTGCTTCAATATCTATTCTCTGACCCATACAGTAGGGTGTCTGAGCTTGCCAGCAATGGTGAGATTTTTAATGACTAGTTTTCATCAATGGGTTCTACAGCCTAAGGCACAACCGCTCCCACCTGGTGGCAGCTAGAAGAATTGCAGGCATAGCGTCTGAAAGTTATCAGTTTAGACAATCCCACTAGGGTTAGCATAGACCCTGGGCAGGTTGGAGATGTACCTTCTTTTTCTCCTCTGCTGAGAGGCCAGGATGGCCTCTGTGATGTTTCTTAGAAAGCTCTTCCTCATCGAAATCACAAGTCAGAGCTATTTCCTGTATTTCTTTCCTCTTCATTTTATGCTTTGTACTTGGTAGATGTTCAGTATGTGTTTGTGATTTTTGATGATGAATATTGGAGATGGGGAAAGGAGGGAGCATGGTGTGGTAGGAAGACCTGGTTTAGGAGGTAGCAGAGGCAGGTGTTTTGTTTTCGTCTATCTGATTTACCTCCCCTCCTGGGTCCTCAGATTCCTTCCTTCCTTCCTTCCTTCCTTCCTTCCTTCCTTCCTTGGAGGGGTTAGACTAAGTCATGAAGATTCCAGCAACATTGCTGTGACTCAGGCTTGGGGGGACGTCTGAAAGGTAGCATGGTGAAGGTGTTGGGTCTAGTTTGCAGTAGTTCTCACTATCCCCTACTGTCCTGCCATGGCTCACCTGCTGCAAATTGTGTACCTGGCACTGTTGGCATTTGAATGTATGACCTTTCTCAATTAGACAGTGCCTTAGATTTGTTGTAAGAGTAAGTTGACTTGTATTTAGATTTGAAACTCAAATGATGGTTGTTGATCATCATTGCCATTGGGGAATACTAGCTGAGCGTCTGTTTTCAGTGTGTGGCGTAAAGTGCGGGTGGAAAGCACAGTATAGATCTGCTTTCCTGCAGACTAACTGAGGAGACAAATGTGTATAATTTAAAAAAGCTTATTAATAACTCAGTTGGCTTGTGCTAGGGCATCAAGTGCTTCTGACACTCAGAAGGAAAGAACACTGAGGGCTGAGGCAAACAGGGAAGACTTCCTGGAGGTGGAAAGATGAAAATTCTACTCATTCCTTAAAGATGAGTTCCACTGAGTTGTTTGTTCAGAGTCACATGGGTATGAAACTGGGATTAGATGCTTGCGTGTGTATTGCCTTAGCCTCTCAATTAGCATTTATGGAGTACCTGTGTGTCCTGGGCTCTGGGCTAGAAAGGTATACGTATTTTGTTTAATCTTTGTATTAACCCAGTGAAATTATTATAAGATCTCTTCAGATGAAGGAATGGACTCAGAGTAGTTAAGACACATTGCCAAGGCTTCTCAGCTAACAAATAGCAGAGTTAGGCATTCGGCCTGTTTTCAGAAAACAGTGTTTTCCCACTGCACCGTGTGTTTCACACCTTCAATGTCAGCCTCCTTGGTGAGATGCACACATGTAGTGAACTCACCGCTAACTCTCCCCTAAGCAGATGGGTGGGCTTGGCCAGGCCCCAGCTCGGCCTTGGCTCCCTGCCTGTCAAGCTGAGTGCATGCCCAGCTCTGAGCTCTGTGCTTACCCCCTTCTTCTCTGCCCCTCACATTCTTCTGCCTTTGACCCTCAGATTGAGTTCATTCGAGCTCCTTGAGCTGTGTGCAAGCCTGGGATTAGAGGGGGTGAAGTGTGGCATTGACCTTGGCCTCAAGTTCATTTTCTCTGAGGGGTGCTGCTGCTGGTGATGTGGGTGACTGGTAAAGAAGTGAGCACTGAATGTGGAGGGGGGCTGAGCTGATTATTGCCACTTACTCACTTTGACCTTGGGCAGTTATTTAGTCCCTCTCTATGCCTCAGTTTCCTTCCCTGTAATAAGTGGAGTTGGCAGCGTTTCTAGTGTTCCTTGTCTTTAACACCTTATAATTTTTTGTTGCGCTCTTCACCCTTCTTTAAGCCTCTTCTCTCTGGTAATTCAATTTCCTTTCTCTCATTTCCCTACCTTATCCCCCTTTTCCCTTGGGGTCTTGCAGATAAATTCAGCATCAGGCTGACAAACAGGTCAGCAGGCTAAACAGGTAACTTTTCTCTATACTAATACTTAGGAAGGGAATTCTTAGAGACCAACCAGCCAGACTGTGAGCTCTGACAAGGCACACAGGAGGAGCCTGGCAGAAGTGGGTGAGGCAAACCCTGAGCTGGAGGAATTGTCCTGGAGGGTGGTGGAGAGGGCACCAGTGCATAGGCTGTGGGGTGGAGGGACAAGTGTCCCTTCCTTGCAGTTGGCTGTGCCCCACCCCCTCCTGCTGCCCTGCCTGTTAAGTGAATCACAGGCCAACACATACCTGAGTTCTCACACCCGCCTGGCCACTGGTTCTGGCCCTGGCCCCGTGTCTGGTGAGGTCACATCTGTTGATCCTCCTAGGAAACTAGTAGGGCCAGGTTGCCTTCATCCTCTGATGGGCAGATCAGCTGGATGTGGCCTGGGCTCAGGGTCCCTCAGGAGGAGGTGAGTGGCCTAAGATTGTCCCTGAAGGCTTCCAGCAATTTGGGTCCCTGGGAAGGGCGGGTTCAGAGGGGAGTCCCTGGCCGGTGGGCAGGTGATTCATGCTGCTGTGTCTTCCCCAGGTGCAGGCCCCCTTGTGAGCAGCAGACCGGCCTGTGGCTGGCAGCAGGACGCCCACGTCTGCATGCTGAGGAAAATGGGCGAGGCGGTGGCCAGAGTTGCGAGGAAGGTCAACGAGACGGTGGAGAGCGGCTCTGACACCCTGGGTGAGTGAGGGGCGTGGCTTTCCAGTGGCAGGGCGCCCAGAAGAGTTTGTGAAATCAGACTGGAAATGAAGTAGGAAGAAGATGAAAGAGACAGCATCAGTGTGCCCTCATCGTGAGCAGCAGGGTATCACCAAACTTGTACTGCAGTTGTGTTTAGTTTCTGTGTATCCTGGGGACCATCGGAAGGCTTGCTATGGGTCACAGTCAGAGAGGTTTGAAAAGCACTGAGGGAGGGGCTTCTCCTGCTGGGAGTCGTCCTCCTGCCGC
Source organism: Tonatia bakeri (assembly GCA_004024845.1). Lineage (NCBI taxonomy): Eukaryota > Metazoa > Chordata > Mammalia > Chiroptera > Phyllostomidae > Tonatia > Tonatia bakeri. Next base: position 29,042 of record PVIA01004856.1, on the reverse strand, counting down.
TGGATTGCTGACGACTCTGAGGGTGTCTGTGCCCTGTGCCCTCGGACGACATAGCGAAGCTGGCAAGGCCAAGTTGTCCATTCTTCGGCCTGTGCTGGTGGGCGGGTGTTGCCTACTGACTTTTCACAGCCTCCCTGCGGGGGTACCCTACCAGGTGTGGCTAGGTGGGGTCTTCGGATGAGGAGGGGAGGAGGAGGGGAGGAGGAGGGGATGAGGAGGGGATGAGGAGGGGATGAGGAGGGGATGAGGAGGGGATGAGGAGTTGAAGGCAAAGGCGTCTTCTCCCGGGTCTCCCTCCGGGAGGCCGTTTTTCATTCCACTGTTTTACTTGAATTGTAGTGTATGTATTTTTTGCTTTGAACTGGTCATAGCATAAGTAAGTATCTGCTGGATTGACTACCTTGCCCCGTGAAAAGATTAGCAGGGTATGCAGTGTGATTGTGTGTGTGTGTGTGTGTGTGTGTGTGTGTGTGTGATTCACTAGATGCGAACGGCACCTTATAGCCACAGGCGTGTTGTAGGGACCCAGAGGAGGGGCGCACCAGCCGGCCTTGCAGGTGATTGTGCAGATGGACAGATTGGGGTTTGCTGGGCCTTTGGTACACAGGGAGGAACTTCTCAGGCAGGCAGGCCTGTGTGTGTCTGTGTCTGTCTGTCTGTCTCACGGAGGAGCATTTCTATGGAGGCTGCTGCCTGAGCAAAGACCCAGTGACTGGATAGGCAGAGCATTTCTTCAAGTAGCTGTTGACCAGGGTGTATCTGGAACGTAGGCTTCTGGGTAAGAGGGTGGTAGCCCAGGAAGTGGAGGGACACTCAACCTTCCAGATGAACTTGGTCACTGCTTCTTCCAGAAAGCCTTCAGTCCTGCCCTGTCCACCCATTGCTCCCTTCCTCTTCAGCAGCACCCAGTCAGTGTCCCCAGGGGACGGTGATCCTCGGGTCTTTTGCCCCCGCTCCGACCCCCAAGAGCTGGCACAGTGTCAGGTACTGTACAAGCACGTGGAGGCATTTGCTGAATTGAGCTACGGTAAGGGAAGCATCTCCTCTGTCAGCAAACAACTTGACGACTGCTGTTGATTTTGGAGGGAAGTCTCTGTGGGGAGCCTTCAGCTGGAATCTGGTGCTGGTTACTAATATGGTTGTACTCACTCTAGTGCTCAAGGCTCTTCGCCACTCATGTGGTGGCTGAGAGCCAGGCTTGGGGTCACACAGGCCTGGGTTTGAATCCCCCACTTTTGCCACCTACCAGCCTGCTGCCTCAGCGGGTTACTCAACCTCCCTGAGCCTCAGTCTCTTCATCTGTAAAGCAGGCGTGTGATTGTGTCTCCCTCATCGAGGGGACTGGGAGTAATTGTAGTAACTGTAAGGTGCCTGGCATGTAGGTAGCTCGATAAATGGCAGCTATTATTTTTCTTTTTTTTTTCCATCCCCAAGGGCTTGAAGTGGAGGCCTAACCCCTGCCCGACCCCGGCCCTACCACAAGATACCTCCTCTAGGTGTCAGCCAGCTGGGGCTTGCCTGGCTGTCTGCACTGCCTTTGAATGGGGAGTGCAAATCGACAAATCTCTGCGGTGAATAACCACCCCTGCTTTAAAGTGTCATGGGGCAGAGGGACACACGTGCAGCCCAGTCTCCTCCAGATGTGTGAAAGGGGCAAGGTGGAGAGGCAGCAGGGGAGGGGCAGTGGAATTCTGACCTCCTAAGGAGGCTCTGTTTGAGAGAGGATTTCCTTCTGCAGGGGAGAGGAGGCAGGTGTCCCAGGAGGGGGCAGGGCAGCACCATAGCTGGGGAGAGGCCACTGCAGTGCAGCCTCTGCAGCAAGGGGTGGTATCCCGCAGGTGGAGGGACTGGAAGGCCATGTCGAGTCTAGAAGTCTAGATTTCAGTGTCTATGGGTCAGAGATGGCAAACTCAGTTGCCTCTGCAGGCCAAGTGGGGGTTTCTGTGAGCCGAAGACTGGATACTCTTCCTGGAGTGAGCAGTGCGAGCAGGGTAGGAGTGCTGTGACTGGCTCCTCTGCAGTGCCCAGGGCTGTGCCCACTGAGGAGCCCAAGCCAGGCTCTGGCCACCCAGCCAGACCACCACAGGACCTGGGATTGGAATCCTGCCTGTCTGACGCCAGAGCCAGGGCCCTGTCCCCGCCGTGCTGCCCTGGAGTGGGGGCAGGTGGTTCAGGATCACCAGGGTCACAAGCACAGTGAAGCTGTAATCACTTGGGTGAGGCCGACGCTTAAGTCTTTCATGTGTCGTGGAGGAGATGGAGTCTTTAAAGTTAGGGCTGGGTGATAACGTTAGGGGCCTTCTTACCTCTTCAGTGCCCAGAGAAGAAGCAAAAGTCTGGCCACTAGTCTGGGTACCTGCCATCCTGACCCTTAGCCAATGGGCCTCATCAGGCCCATGAAGTCTGAGTGGCCTGGGGCTGAAACAGTCAGCACGTATTGGGTAGCTGCTGTGTGCAAGGTGCAATGGAGTCCTGGACCTGAGACTAGACGGCCTCTGTGACAGTCCGAGAGCAGCAAGGGACACATGGTCCCATGCCCAGCCATGCTGGACAGCCCGCAGGTGGCCGTGATTCAGAGGGGGCGGGTGTTTCTGGGTGTTGCAGTTGTACAGGGCACGGTTCTCACGGGAGACAGCAAACACTCTGAAGCAGCCTAAACAACCAGCGCCGTGGAATTTCTTCCATACATTTTGTAACAGCTATAGAATGCAATTTCTGTTGCCTTTAAGAGTGGTGTGTAAAATTTCACTCTATGCTTGAATTGAGACTGGAAATTCTCTTGTATAATGTGAACTGGGGGGGAAGACCCCAAACTCTGTATACAGTCAGATGCCAGGCATCGCAAATGTGCATAGAAAACAGCGGAAGGAAAGAAAACAAGCTGCAAATGTGGGTTAGAAGACACTGCTCTGCGTTTCGTGAATGTTCTGTGCTGAACGCATTGCCCTTGTATGTAGAGAAGAGTAAGTTTTAGGGAAAGGACCGCCTGCCACTACAGGATGTGGAAAGAAGTAAAACACACTTCCTTCCTAACAGACGAGAGTGACAGGGGTAGGGCCTTCTCCAAGCCCCCAGCCCCAGGGGTGGAATGGGCTCCCCTCAAGGCCTCCCAGTGCGCAGGCCCAGGCCCCGGGCCGGTGGGGTGGCACTGGAGCAGCCACAGGTGTCTTGCTGTAGAGGGGGAGAGCCTGTAGGGACTGGGCTGAAGAGTTCAGTTACAGGCGGGCTCTCACCTTACCCAGGCAGGTCACCCTGGTGCGCGTCACTAGTGCTCCCTCGGCGCTTGTGGGTGTGCCTCCCCGGCCAGGCTTGCTCCTCCTGTAACCTGAGCTTTGGATCCCAGCCCTAGTCACCGCTTCCGGCCTCTTCACTGCCTGAGAAGTGGGCTCCTTTCCACCTGGCCCCTGGGATGCCCCTTGGCTTGAGTTGAAGCTGCTTTCCTCTAGCCCCTCCCCCCTCCTCAGCCTCATCCTACCAGCTGTCAAAGAGTTGGGGACTCTGCACCTTCCCTGAACCTGGGTCTCTTCTCTGTCCACACCTTGTCCCTCCACGTTAGCTCTTTCTCTTTGTAAAGTCCTCACACCCATCTGGGCTTCCCTCAGTCCTCATTCCCTTGAGGGGTCTGATTGACCTTACCCTTCCCTCCCTGGCCTCGTATGGCAGCATGTCTGTCCCGTGGACCATCAGGCCAGGCCACTGTGCACTCCACTCATCTCCAGGGGAGGGGCTCCCAGGTGTGCTGTGTGCTTTGTTGGGGTACAGAGGAGCAGGATTTGGAAAGGCCTGGGAGGGTGCGGGCAGCGCGGGCACAGCCGGCTGGGGTAGAGGCAGCTGAGAGATGGGGAGGAGACCACTGTGGGCTGGGGAGGGAAGGACCCAGGATTTGTCTGGGCCTGCTGTGTGTCAGGTCACGACGGGCTCAGATGTTTGATATCTCGTCCATCTGTTCTATTGTCTTTTGCACTTTCTGACTCTGAGGATTCATGCCTGTGTTCATTTCTAGAAAATTCTAGACAAAAGCCTGTTTTGTCTAGAATTGCTCTCGGGCTTTCGCATGCATTGCCTCCATCACTCGCATGTATTTCCTTTCTCTTCCTGGCTGTACGCTGCGTTTTCTCTGATCGTTTTAAGCACTTTACCGGTTTGGACTCAGTCTTCACAACAACCCCGTGACTCAGGTCATGTTAACATCCTCATTGTAAGATGGAGAAGCTATCACATGGGGCGTTTTCTCTCCACTGTTTCTAGGTGTTTTGCAGCCTGAGAGTATTCAGCTGGTCTCCTAGGATATGTTGCTTTTGGAGTTGCCCTGTTTTACAGGTGCTGGAGCTAAAGCTGAGGGGGAGAGTGATTTGCTGGTGACACAGCTATTTGGAGGTGGAGCCAGGCCTCATCAGACGTGTGCCTGGCGCCTAGCCTGCCTTTCCCCAGGTACCCCGCTGCCCCCATTAAGGAGTGAGGGAAGGAGATCTGAGCAACTTGCAACCCCCTCCTCCCACCCTTACACTCGCCCCTCTTCTCACAGCCTCTCTTCTCACGCTGCCTTGGAACAATGGTCGGCCTACCCCGTTCCTAGAAAAGGTGGGAGATAGTCAGAGGCTGAAATCTGCCTGGTCATTTCAGATGTCCTAGGTGGTACTGAGAAGGCGGGGACAGCCACCCTAGGGCAGAAGTCCCCTGTCAGTCCCTCTTCCACAGGACTCCCTGAAGGGTGGGTCCTGCCTGCATCAGGACCGTGGGCATATTCGTGGGCTCCACTCCAGAGCTCTGAAAACAGAATCTCTGAGGGTGGGGCATGGCGGTCTGCATTTTAATGAGCTCCCCACCCCCATGATCACGCCTACTTTATTTCTTTATTTAGGTTTTTAAATTATGTTTCTATTTTAAGCACAGTATCGGATTTGTAGAAGAGTTGTGCAGGGCAGAGAGTTCCCACTTGCCCCACACACGGTCTCCTTGTCGTTAACGTTTTACATCAGTTTGGCACATCTTTTGTAATTGATGAACCGATAGTGATACAGTAATGTTCACTGAAGTCCGTGTTTCATTCAGGTCTCCTTCGAGTTGAACCCACAGCCCTCTTTGATTTAAGGACTGTCACATCACATTTAGTTGTCATGGTCTTCAGACTCCTCGTAACTGTGACAGTGTCTCAGATTTCCCTTGCTTCTGATGGCCTGCCTTGACAGTTTTGAGATGCACTGATCAGGTATTTTGTAGAATGTCCCTCAACTGGGATATGTTATTTATTTTAGCAAGGCGTAATTTACATAAATGAAATTTACCCTTTTCAGTGTATAATTCCATGAGCTTTGATAAACACATACAACCATGTAACCACCACCGCCACAGATCCGGAACCTTTTTCATCACCCCCGCCGACTCCCTTATGCCTTCTCCGGGCCCCCGGGCCTGAGAGCCACTGCCCACTCTCCCACCGCTATGGCTTTGCCTTTTCTAGAATGCCATGCAGACGGAATCATATAGCATATAACTTCCAGAGTCTGGTTTCTCTCATTTTAGCTGAAAGTACTTGAGATTCATCCACATTTTTATGTGAATCTGGAGCCCATTCCTTTCTGTTACTGAAGAGTATTATTACACGGTGTGGATGTGCCATGATTGTTTATCCATTCGTTCATTGAAGGACCCTTGGATTGCTTTCAGTTTTTTTTTTAAAGATTTTATTTACTTATTTTTAGAGAGAGAGGGAATGGGAGAGGAAGAGAGGGAGAGAAACATCAATGTGTGGTTGCCTCTCACATGCCCCACACCAGGGACCTGGCCTGCAACCCAGGCATGTGCCTTGACTGGGAATTGAACCAGTGACCCTTTGGTTCTCAGGCTGGTGCTCAATCCACTGAGCCACACCAGCCAGGGCTGTTTCTGTTTTTTTAAGATTATAAATAAAGCCTACAGATATCCACATACAGGTTTTTGCATGAATGAGTTTCTGTCCCTCCTGGGTAATACCCAGGAGTGGGGTTTCCGGGTTGTATGTATTGAGTGTATATTTAACTGAATAAGAAGCTGCTGTGCTCTTCCAGAGTGGCTGAGGGTTCTCGTTCCTCCACACCGTTGTCAGCACTCCACATGGTTTTTACTTTTATACGTTCACATAGGTGCGCCATCGCGTCTCATTGTGGTTTTATTTCACAGTTCTGTGATGATTAATGATGCTAAGCATCTTTTTTTCCAACAATTTTTTATTGTTGTTCAAGAACAGTTTCCCGCCCCGCCCCCGCTCCCCCCCCAGCCCACCCCGTGCTGAGCCCCTTCCTGCGTGCTTGTTGGCCGTCCTGTCTTTCCTTGACGAGATGTCTATTCACTTCTTGCACGTTAAATACAATGGGTTGTTTATCATCTTACTAAGTTTTGGTGGTTCTTTATTTATTCTGGATGCATGTCCTTGGTCAGATATGTGCTTTGCTAGTATTTTTTCCAGCATGTGGCTTGTTTTTTACTCACTTCACAGTGACTTTTGAAGGAACAGACATTTTAAATTTTGATGGAGTCCAGTTTATCATTTTCCTTTTATGGATGGTGTTTCTGAAGCAGTATCTAGAGAAATCTTGGCATAAACTGAGGTCACAGAGATTTCCTTCTATCAGAATCACCTGGGTGTTGGTTAAACCTACAGATGCGGTGGACCCCACTCTAGAGCTTTAAAAGTGGAGCCTCAGAGGGGGGGCCTGGTGATGTACACTTTACCGCGAATCCTGTATGATCTTCCCCACCTTGAATTTTGAGGATTACTGGCTTACTACTACATACAATTTGGAACTTCCTTCTCTTGGTGCTTCTGGGGGGCTGGCCAGGGAGGGGCGTTGCTTGGGGAGGTGTCTGGATATGTGTGTGTGTGTGAGGGAGAGAGAGAATGAAAATGAACACAGATGTTTTCTGTCTCCAGGGAACAGAGCAGCCGGCTGGGGGCTGTGACAAAATCAAGCGGGAGACCAATGGTAGTGAGCAAAGAGACACATTGCCTCTTTTCCTCCCTCCCCTCCTTCCCTGGCTCACCGGCTCACCGGCTCTTAGGCTAAGTGCTTTTCTCCTTTCGTACTGACCAGCAGATGGCGACCTGTCATCAGCCAACCTGGTGACCGAAGCTGAGGCCGGGACTTGACCTGGCTGTTGCTGCGTGAGTGCCCAGGTCCTGACAAGGGCTTCCTTCCAGTCCCGCCCAGCGCACACCCTATATATAGGTTCCAGGCTGGCACCCCGCGGGAGCTGACGGTGCAGCCCCTTTCTTGAGCAAGGGCACTCAGGAAGCATGCAGCATATACTCACCAAAGCGGAATGATATCTTTCCTTGGGTCACACAGTTTTTCAATACACACACATTGAGCACCTACTGTGGGTACCCCACCTGGAGGACCCAAGTGCCTAGGAGTGCCCAGTCTCGGGGGTGGCACACATGCACACACACTCACATAGACACACCACTGCCCCAAGGGAGGTGGGCAGCCGGGAGCCTGATGCTGTTGGGGGCGAGGGTCGTGTGTGCTACTGTAATGTCTCCCGGCTTAGGGAGCTCTGCAGGTCAGCCAGGTATAGAGCAGCTCTGCAGGCACAGAGAAGGAAGCAGACTCTCACAGGCTCACCTCTTAGCTGGGGAAGCAGGCTGGGAGTTTCCCCACAGGGGATGGGGACAGCTGTGTGCACTGCAGAGCCCCCTGCTGCTCTCCCAGCGCTGCTTCCGCACAAGGTGATGTGAGGGGGTGGCTGGGAGCCTCTACCTGAAACACTGCATTTAGGTGTGGTCTCTCTGGACCGGGGGTGTGCTCGTCTCCAGCAATTCTGGACTAATCCAGCCTGACCACAGCAGAGCTCCGTAACTGTACCTTTAGTTCCATGAGGCACGGTGCTGGGGTGGGGGGAGCCTGGCCTTTCACTGTCCACCCTTTGGGCCTAACCTTTGTGCACTACTCACATGTAATACCTATTGTTGTTTTAAAGTAAATTCACATATTTTTAAAAGTATTCTTTCAAGTGCAAATGGCTAGGCCAAAGCCATAAAACACATTTTCTCTCTATCCCAAGAGCTGCCTTCATATCAAGCTGTTCTCATTCCCTCCACGGCCCCCGAGGAGCCCCATGCTGACCTGGGCACAAAGAGGCAATACCAGACCACAGCATAGTGGGAAAGGTTTGCAGAAACCCCTGCCCAGGCCTCTCCTCTCCTGCCTGAACAGTGGGCTCAACCCCACCCACCTGGAGGTGGCCCTGTGTGTCCACTTCTCTGGGGCAGCTCAGAAGCATCTAGAACTCCACAGATGCTCTGGGCAGGTCTGACACCCATCACTCACCTCAGAATTGAGAAGGGCACCCCAGACCCAGGCCTTGCATTTCTGTACCACAGGCTGCCAGTGCTGTGCCAGCTGGGCTCCCGTGAAGGCCCTGATCTCCGAAAGCTGTCCTGATTGTCTTTTCCATGCTGGTTATTTGCTTCTGAATATACCCTCACCCCACCCCCACCAGGGTCTCACCTCCACCCTTTCTTTGCCCTGGCATGACCTGCAGATGCAAGACCTCCCGATCCCCCTCCATGTTTACCAACCACCTCTGCCAGCACGGCCAGTGCCCAGAGCCAGCTTTCTTTAGAACCTAAGGGCCAGGAAGTGTCCATGTCTAGAGTAGAGGTACCTGGGAAAATGGCTGGCCTTCTTGGTACCCTGGTTAGACAGATGAGGAGTCAGCCACAGAGATGCGAGGTGACTGCCACGGTCACCCAGCAAATCTTCCACAGAACCGAGACTCTCAAGTCCAGCCCTCCCGACTCCCAGGTCAGGGCTCTTCCTGCCACCCATCATCCTTGCCCGACAGTGGCTCCATGGGTGCCCTGGGCATCTGTCACTTGCCAGCTCTCCCTGCCCGCACCCCCACACCCCAAGCCCCTAGCATTCAGCCGCTGTTCCTGGAGGATGTACCATTGGGTGTGGCCTTAGAGAAGCACACGCACCTGTACCAGGGATGCGCTCAGGAATGTCCATGCAGCACTGCTGTGACCTCCCTGTGTGTCCTCCAGCAGTGGATTGGATGGGTTGACACATCGTGGATGGTTCACTGGTGTTGTGAGGCCTTCTCAGGCCTGTTTATAGCAGTGGTGGGAGAGGACCTCAAAGCCCTAAGGTTGTGGCCCAGGTCTCTCTGCTGAGGGTCTCTGAATCCCCTTCTAGAACTTTGGAAGCTCCAGTGGCCATGAGCCTCAGCTGCCCGCATTCCAGCCCCACTGTGGACCTCAGACTTCCAGATGGAGGGGAGGAGGCTAAGAGCGGGGGTCAGTGGTGGGCAACCTCTGGGACAGCTGACCTGTTCCTTGGGATCCTGCTCACTGCAGCGCTGTCCTGCAAGCGCCCGTGCTCAGAGTGCTGGACGAGTGGGCGAACCCCCTCAGCCCGTGGGCACGACCACTCGGTCTTCTCTCTTCAGTTCTCTCTGCTTGCCATTCTCTGTCTGTGGAAATCGGCCCAGCTGTGAGAGTGGTCCGACCCTGAGGGGTCTCCAGGGAAGCCCAGCAGCTGGTGGAGTTCCCTGTGCAGTGAGGAGACTGTGACCTAGATGACACATGACTCGTGGAGGAGCCACAGCCCCGGAGACAGGCCCCAGGGGAGCAAGCTGATAACAGGGGTTGCAAAGTACCTGAAGAACGCAGAACGTACTAAATGAGGATGAGTCCCGCTTCTGTTGTCTCGAGTGGTGTACGCACAGTGTGTCGGTTCAGCCTCCGTGATAAGGGGTGCATTTCAGCTGAACCTTAAAGAGTGGAGCAGTATGGGACGGGGGTGAGGGGGAGGCACTCCAGGTGAGGGTGTCTGAGCAAAGCTTGATTATGGCGTGAAGGTGCTTGTGACAGGACTAGCAAGGCTGTGACTCGGAGGAGCACAGGGAGCTGAGGGGGAGGGAGGCAGAGGTCGGCTCCAGACCTCAAAGGGCCTTGAGTGGCACCTTGAGTAGTTTCTGCAGTGAAGTCCTGTCTTACACAGGGGCTAGATCCTACTGAGGGCCCGAAAAGGGAAAAATTATCTACAGTTCAAGTGACTCATGAATAAAAGTGAGCTCACACTTCTTTAATACCCACGTCTGCTAAGCTGTCCCAAGTGCTCCACAGAAGTCTCATTCTGACCTCCTCCCACCCCTGGGATTTAGCCACAGCTCAGACTCTGAGGTGGCTGGCGTTGTTATCCTCATTTTCCAGAGGAGGAGACTGAGGCACGGAAAGGCTGAGCGACTTCCCCAAGGGAGGGACTTGAACCCAGGCTCTCCGACGGCGTGGGACAGACTGTTTTGAAGGCGGGGAGTCAAGTGAAATCGCGGGCTGGTGGAGAGCAAACTTGTGTTGCGGGCAAAGATGTGCCTTCAAACCTAGTATCGCACTCAGCACCCGCAGCAGCATTTCAGTGCGTTACATGGGGGCTGAGCTGCCTCTGCTGAACTTGACCTGGGCAGGAGTAGGGACCCCTGGTGGTCTCTGGGCAGAAAATGCTATGCCCCAGGTGGGGTTTAGGAGGAGCCCTGCTGGACGCAGGGTGATGTGAGACCAGAAGGGCCATGGCACCTTCCCCGTGCCAGGCCTCCACTGGTGTGGCTTTGTTCTGAGTGGGGCAGGTGGGCGGAGACACACAAAGAAGGAGAGGCGGTGAGGCGGATGGGCAGCTGATTGGTGTGGGGCATAGCGTTTGAAACCTGGTCACGACATAACAGAAATAGGGTACCTGGACCTGGCCATTTGGGGTGGATAAGGGGATTCTGATGAGTTAGGGTCCCTGAGGGAGACCCCTGAAGAAGCGTACAGCAAGGGGGCTGGAAATGCAGGCATGGACAGCTCTAAGTGGAGATTTCTACAGAAGAGTGGCTGCCCCAGAGGAGGTCTGTCTGTCTTGGCACCTGCCCTAAATCTGGGGTCCCTGACAGCCCTAGTGCTTCCTGCACCCCTCCCTCCAGCACAGACCCCAGGCTGCCTGGCTGCCCTACACGTCGCTGGTACTTGAGGCACACTTTTTGAAGATGAAGAGAAATATTCTCTCCCTTGGCTAATTATGCAGCTTCAAAAAGTGTATGTTGGCAGAAGAATGAAAACGTTCTGCCTCAGAGAGGTAACCAGACGGATCCTTCTGTGGCATCGCAAGCTCGTGTTGCCCGCGTATGAAGGTGTTCGTCTTGGGGAGGGGACTTAGTGAGGCTGAGGCAGTGATTACAATAAAATACTCCCAGAAACGAACATGGCTTTGGCTGGCGAGGTGGCTGTGGACACAGCTACATACCATGGGGGCCTGGCAGAGCCAGTCATTCTGGAACGGAGCCTGGGACAAACCCCGAGCTGTGACTGCGGTGACACAGACTAGGACGAGTGAGCCCTGCTTTCCTGGGAAGGTTACGGAATCGTGGTTCGTTCTGAGAGACGGATGCTTCAGGACCTCATTACCTTTGAGATGAGGTTGAATTTAAGAGCCTCTTACTTGGCAGCTCCCTCATCTTGGTTGCCTGTGTTTTGCTAAGATGCATATTTTTGTCATGCATGAATTTGTGCCCAGGACTCCTTATTCCGTCAAGCTCATCTCCGCAAAGTGCATTCACCGATTGCTGTGCTTGCCTGGGCAGTGCTCTGCAGAGGATGAGAAGGTGGGAGAAGGGAGAGGAGGGAGCTAATTTTTGAGCTCTGGCAGGTGGCCCATTAGGCCGTATACTTGCTGGTATTTCTGCCTGGACTGTCCTTGGCTCAGATCGTTCCATGCCCTGCTCCTTCTCTCTATTTTTTTTTTAATTAAAAAAATATGTGTATTGATTTTAAAGAGAGAGGGAAGGAGAGAGAGAGAGACATTGATGTGACAGAGAAACATCAAGTGGTTGCCTCCCATACACACCCCAACTGGAAATTAAATCCGCAATCTAGGTACATGCTCTGACTGGGAATCAAACCACCAACCAACTGAGCCCCACCAGCCAGGATCCCTTCTCTTTATTGTGGTCTCAGTTAAATGTTGCTTCCTCCAAGAAGCCCTCCCTGACTACCCTCCCTGAGGACTGCCCCGTCCCTGCCTCAGTTACCTGCTCTCTCATTATACCACTATATCTTCTTGAGGAAGTGTCCCTGCTTGACCTTCTCTTGGGTATTGTCTCCATGTTCACCACTGCTCTCTGCACATTACAGTGGAAGATTCTTGAGGTCAGGGACTCTGTTTTGCCTACCACCATACCCTTGGTCAGTGGTGGCGTGTACTGGGTACTCAGGAAATATTTGTCAAATGAATGATTGCATTTAATTTTCTCAACAGCTGTGGACAGGTTGTTTTTTCACATTACTCGTGGAAGGGAAACTGTGGTGCCATGTGTGCAGTGGTTTGCCTGAATTCTCACAGCCAGCAAATCTTGTGCTGGAATTTGAACTTGAATTTTTCCCTCTGAAACATGCTACCCGCCCCAGTGGGACCTAATTCCTGCCCTCAAGGAGCATTGCACTGAGCCAAGAAGAGTGACGTATGCACACCCACAGCTCTCACGTAGACGCACAGTACCGGTGCCTGGCAGAGGCAGCAAACACATATCGGGCTCAAGGGCGAGAGCAGTTACGTGAGTTGAGGACACGAGCAAAGGCTTTGTGGAGAGGCAGCACTGAAACAAGACTCCTGACGTGGTGTTAATGGGAGAGCGGGTTTCTGAGGCTAAGGGCGTAGCGCCAGCAAAAATAGTGGTGGGAAAATAAGGTTTGCAGGGAACAGTGTGCAGCTTGGCGCAGCCTCAGGGTGGGCGCTTCGGTGAGGAGTCACAAGAGGGATGTCTACAAAGGGAGGTCGGACCCAGGTCCCTCAGCAGGAATGCCAGACTCCAGAGGGTGGGTTCGTCCCAGGTGGCGCAGGGGTCCTGAAGGTACTCGAGTGGGGAGAGGTGTTCAGACGTGATGGTGGAGCAAGGGTGGGGGCAGGGTGGGGGGCCAGGGAGAGGGGTTCCTCAGTGAAGATAGGACCACGATCATTGTGAAGGTGGATTCTGGAGTTTTAAAGCTGGTTTCAGGTGACAGTAAAATCATACTGGACTTACCGCATCTTTGCTGTAGAGGGCATAATTCTGACTGTGAACTCAAAACCTAGACAGATATTAGCTTATCCGTTTCTTCATTCCCCAAAAGGGCATTTGTACCCCCACTTTACAAAGGGGGATCCCAAGACCAAGGCTCCCAGTAGGGAGGAGTATAGTTATGTTCAGAGTGTCGGCCTAGCTCTGCACCAGGCCTGAGGGATAGTCAGCAGGAGTTCGCATGCCCCTCTAGTCAAGGTCACCGCACATGGGCCCTGGAAGTGAGTCTGCAGACGTGGGCCAGTTGGGAGAAGGTGGCCCAGGACAAGCGCTCAGGCAGGTGTCCTGAGGTTGGAGGTGAGGTGGTTGGGGCACCCTTCCTGGGGGACGTGGGCTAGGGCTGGCAGGAAGATTTGTGGGGACAGAGAGGAGAGGGAAGGGTGCGAGCCAAGTCCAGGTGGTGAGTGAGCTTGGAGACTGGCAGGTGCTTGGGGAGGAACGTGTGGCTGTCAGGCAGGCACTGGTGCTGGGCTGGGTCAGACGCTAAGCGCAAGATGCTGCTCGAAGGCGTTTGCTTTAGCTTCCTGGTCCACTCAGTCAGCCAGCTGAAAGCATTCTTTACAGGGCTGGATTCCTTGCTGTGTCCAGCCCTGAATGATTGTTGAGGAAGAGAAGAGGTGTTGTAAAACCCCAACCAGTCAACAATGGTGCAGTTCCACTATGTCTGGGGCACTACCTTTGTTTGGTAAGCTCGGTCTCCCCGGCTGGCAGCCTCGGCCCCCTCTCCCTCTGCCCTGCGCAGAAGTGAGCCCCAAGCTAGCTGAACTTTCTGGAGTCTCATTACCCCCGGAGGTACCCACACACACATGTGGGCTCCTGCCCTGGGGCCAGCAGTCTCAGCTGCGCCAGGTCAGTCTTGAGGCTTCTCTCTGCCCAGCAGGTCGGACCAGGGAGATTTATTCTGGGGTGTGCACTGGCTGCTACTGGGGAGCGGGCATTTTGCTGGACACTGGGGGTGCTGGGGAGGGTGAGAGGTGGCAAGATGCTGCCCTTACCGGCAGGGAGCCAGTGTTTACCTCCCTTTGATCATGTGCATGTGACCATCACGATTTTTCCCATGTCAGGGGACTAGCTGTACCCTCATTCATAGACGGAATGCTGTGGTCAGCGCGTGAAGCTGGGCTGCCCTGGTTTGAACCCTGGGCCAATTCACTAGCTGTGTGACCTTGGGCAGGTTACTTGACTGCTCTGATCAAGCTAGGTCTAATCTGAGTTGTCTCAATTTTCTCATCTCTAAAAGGTTCTTGCTTTCTAGAGTCTGTTGTGAGAGTGAAATCTGTGTAATGCCTGTAAATATTTACAGGCCAGCATACACTTGGCGCTACAAAAGTATTAGTTATGGTTATTGTTCCTTAACATGTTTCTTTAAATGAATTTAGCTTAAACAATATTTGAAAAGGACTTTGTAGAATTACTACAAGTGGAAAATTGATATCATTTTTATTAACAATTGATAGCCATAAAAATAAATATGAAAACAAGACACTGTTATGAAATCTTAGGACATATGTTGGACTTGAACCTGCTTCCCCATTAAAAAGCGGGCAAAGCAAGGACTGGATGGGCGAGGACCAGTGTTGGACCGGGAATTTGAAATGGAACTTCCTTGTGGCGTGGCTCCCTGTCATCTGTACGGTGATCAGCGTCAAAGTCCTGCTTCTCAAAGTGTGGTCCGAAGACCAGGGGTGTCGGCATCACCGGGGAGTTGATTACAAACACAGATTCCTCGGCCCCCTTCCAGACCTGCTGAATCAGAACCTGCATTTGAGAAGTCCGATCTGCAATTGCCTGGTTTTAGCAATCCACACTTGGAGAGTTCATTCTCTGTACTTTACAAATGAGGAGCTTAAGGCCCGAGAGTAACCTGTTCCAGGACACTTGAGCTAAGTGCGGCAACGGATCAGAATTCAGGTCTCCAGACTAGTTCTGCAGGGCGACATCCCTCAGAGGAAGTCAAGCTCCACCCCTCCTTTATGTGCTGTGTGACCTTGAGCAAATTCTTAACCTCTCTGGGCCTTAGTTTCCCTATTTGCAAAAGGGGACCAGTAATAACACCTTCCCTCAGAGTGGTTGTCAGGATAAACGAGATGATGCTCAGGTAGTGCTGGCTGCTGATGCCCTTGGAGAGCTCAGGGCCTGCCCGGCCTCTCAGAGGCTGGCTCTGCAAGCACGTGGCCTCTGCTTGGACCAGCCGTGGTCATCTCCGAGCTGTTGGTGGCCACACTGTTGACATCATTGTGGCTGCTGTTTCTAGTCCCTTTTTTACTGTTAGAGATGAGTCATTAATTAGATTAAAATAATTTAATATCTCAAATTGGTAACCATGTGGCATTTGGTTGTACTGTGGAAGGTTTACTTTTGATTTTAATTAAATGTAAGATTTTTTTTTAAGTGGTTGTCTGCTTGCCAGAAGGAAGTTTTGGCAAGTCCTAGATCCAGCAATAACATACACAGTCGTCTCCCTCCCGTGAGGTGGTTAAAATAAGTGGCAGCCAGGCGTCCTCTTTCTCCCTCAGTGAGCAACAGAGCTGAAGCACGTCCTCGTAATGGATTTTCATGTAAAGACAATGTCTTTTCATCCTCCTGGTAGCATTTCCCTTTTTAAAAAAGATTTTATTTTTTTTTGGAGAGGGGAAGAGAGGGAGAGAAACATCAATGTGTGGTTGCTTCTTGAGTGCCCCCTATTGGGGACTTGGCTGGCAAGCCAGGCATATGCCCTGACTGGGAATGGAACCGGCAGTCCTTTGGTTTGCAGCAGGCCGGCACTCAGTCTTCTGAGCCACAACAGCCATAGCTAGCATTTCCTATCTACTGAGTGCAAACTGCCTGCCGAGCTCTGCACTAAGCCGCTTGTGGACATTTTATTTCATGCTCAGAACAATCTGTTATTTGGAGCATCTTCCTCATTTTTCTTAAATTGAGGAATAAACCACCTACTATAAAATTCACCATTTTAAAATGTAACATGCTGCGGTTTTTAGTATGTTCACAAGGTTGTGTAACCATTACCATAATCAATTTTGGAGCATTCATCCACCCGAAGGGGGACCCCGTACCATTACGCAGTCACTCCCTCTCTCTCCCATGTCCCCTCTGCCCCCGATAACCACCGATTTGCATTCTGTCTCTAAGGATTTGCTCATTCTAGACATCTTAGGTATGTGGAATCACATGACACGTGGCCTTTTGTGACTGGCTTCTTTCATTTAGCATGTTTTGAGGTTCATCCATGTTGTATCAACCTTTCATTCCTTTTTATGGCCAAGTGATATTCCAGATGATGCCACATTTTGTCCATTCATCAGTCGATGGACATTCGATCTCTTCCTCCGTTTTGGCTGTTGTGAGTGATGCCCCTGTGAGCGTGCACATGCCGGTTTCTGCAAGGATTTCTGTTCTCATTTTATCGAAGAAGACACTGAGGCTGGGGTTCTGTAACTCACCTAAAATCCCACAGCAGGAAAGCCCCGGCTCAAGAAAAGCCTCAGTTTGGATCTCGAGCCCAAGAGAGTTCCCAGGCCCATGCTGCAGCCACTTCTTCCTTTCTAGGTCTCTGGCCCTTGTGTGGTTGGGGCACGTCCTGATGTTGGGTATGGTGACCACTGGCTGGGGACCCAGAAGCTCAGCTTTGCTCTCCAAGACAGATACTCTGCAGTCACACGATCTATGAAAGCGGTCAGGGTCCCTGCAGCAGGTCGGTGAGAAAACCCCTTGTGGCTCTGGATTCCCAGGTGTGCAGCCTGTTCCTGTGCTGCAAGCTACGCTCTGCCGTGGCCCCTCCACTGGGTCCTGATGGGGTTTCACCCCCATTTCTCTTGTCCCCACTGGGACCACTCTCCACTGACCCAGCCCTCTTAGCACTTGAGAGAAAATGTTAGGCATGTCACTGTCTTTCAACTGAGGATGTTTGTAAGAAGTAATAAATGCTTGTAAAAATATTACACAATACAGAAGTCTATAAAATAGAAGTAAAAGAAACAACTTCCCTAAACCCATGACTGCTTTCAAGTTAAATGGTCTCCCCAGGTTCCCAGAAAGGTGCTATGCCCCTTTCCCCCTTGTCCATGTACCTTTCTCCCCGTCTCTCTACTACCTGCTGGGACCTGGTAAAAGGGGTCGGTGACTCAGGCTGTGAAGAATTTACAAAGAGAGAAAAGTGTAGAGCTTTTATTCACTCTCCAAGAAAGGAGAGGGGCCTGGTGTGGAGAGGCGCATAAGGGGTGGGGGCTTAGCCCCTGGGCTGCAACATGAGGCCGCAGTTCGTTCCGGTATTGTCTTCTGCCCATGGCTGTAGGAAGCGGTCAGTTCTGTTCTTGCTTTCCAGTAATTTCCAGTCCAGGGATAAGCTCAGAAGAGTAAAACAGCAGTCATGTTTAACAAGGTCACAGGCATGCTCAGCAGTGGTGCCACATAGCGAATGGAGCTGGCTTCGTCCTTCCAATTGTGGTGGAACTTTCTGGACTCCTGTGATCCTCGGTTGGCTTCTCCTCCACCTTTTCTCTCCAGGTGGCATGGTGCAGGGAAAGGCTGGGAAAGGCTGCTGCAGACATCGGGAGTTAAACCCCCGCAAAGTCCCTGAAAGTAGTTCTCTGGGTACGGGGGCTTGCTGGGGGTGGGCCCGGGCAGTAGGGCCTGGGCTCCTATTTGTCTTAAACCTTCTAGACTTAGCTCTATAAACACGGTGCTCAAATAACTGGGAAGAGCAGCCCAGTTGTGCTGCTGGTCCTTGGTGACTGGTGGCTTTGCTCCCTCTCTGTGTCCCATACCTCTAGCTTCAGGGATCAATTGGCATTTCAGAGACTGGCAGCCTGGGTCACAGAGGTCACAGTTTTGTTTCTTACACCAGGACGCCAACTTGCACTGGGCTCTTGAGTGTGCCTGCAGGTGCTGGGAGTTCCATCTTCTGGAAGGGGCGCTGGCTCTTCCCAGCAGGCCCTGTCTAAGTTTCCATTTCACGTTTCAGAAAACTCCGTTTTCTCTACCTCAGCCTTCTGAATGAGAGTGCCATGGCTGTGTACTGGCGCCCTCACACAAGGCCATGTCTTACCCTGTTAAACGGAGACCTCTCATGGTAGGCGGCCAGACAGCCCGAGTTTGAATTGCAACTCTTGTATTTCCTCACTATGCCTGAGTTTCCACAGTGTAAAACAGGATACACACAATAGTGCCTACTCTATGAGGTTGCTAAATTAGATGTGTCAGGTGCTTAAAAAGGTCTCAGGCACTTAAGTAGTAAGTAGCCACGCAAGGGTAAGCTATGATCGTATTGCTTTTATTTATTTATTTTTAGCACTGTCCTCAGCTCTTGGCAGTAAGAGTGAGCGTAGACTAATGTAGTGCCATGGATAGACCAAGGCTTTGGAATTGGACTACCTGGGTTCAAATCCCAGCTTTAAACTCATGAGCATTGGGAGCCAACTTCACCGAGTCTCAGGCCTCTCTGTCATAGTGCATGTTCTAGCATATTCTAAGGCACGACAATTCAGAAATTTGTCTGTGGTTTGCAGTCTCTCTTTGACAGGAGTCTAACTAAAGAGCCTTGGCTCATGGGGTCACTGAATGTCCAGCCTGGTTGATACCCCCCAAATTCCATAGTCCTAACCCTTGTTTACAGTAGAGGAGGCAAAGTCCTGGAGAAGTCGTTTTCCTGAGACCCCCGTGCTGATAGGGGAGGGGCTGGGACAAGGATGCAGGCCTCCTGAACGCAGTCTGGGGTGCTCCACCCCGACTGTCACCTGTGCCTCTTTCAGAGCCAGACGCACAAACATCGTGAGGGAGAAAGATGAAGAGTCAGTTGCTCTGTCCTGAAGTAGCCTAGTCTGAGGGGCGGTGGGAGGCACAGAGGCCAAAATAACTTTCCATGATGAGTAAACCTGAAGCCCTACACAGGCGTGGACCAGCCAGTTCTCAGTACATGGGAGTTACTGTCATTATTGTCACCACTATCATCACCACATTTGGGTGGGAGGCCTAGTGCCTCTACGCTGGTGACTCTCAAACTGGAGCTGGCGCCAGCATTGGAGGGCTTGTTAAAACACAGGTGCCTGGGCCCATACCCCCCAGAGCTTCTGATTCTGTAGGTCTGGGGAGGGGCCCGAGAATGTGCATCTCTAACAGGTTCTGGAGTGACGCTGATGCTGTGGGTCTAGGGCCCCCACTTTGAGAGCCACTGAGTTGGACTAGCCCTGGCTGTTGAGAGCCATCCTCGCGCCTGCCTGGGGGAAATGCGTGCTCTCAGGCCCCGTCCCGGACCTGAGGTGTCAGAATCCTTACCCTAGAGGGATCCCCAGGTGATTGTTACTGGGAATTTGGAAAATATGGGTAAATGACCTCTTGTCCTGTTCTAACCCAGAGACTCCATGAAAAAAGATGTTCTGTAAAAAAACAACATTCTGGGTGTGACCAGGTCACTTGGCCACAGATTCCTCCCATTGCCTTGGGAGCCTTGCTCCCCAGCCAGGCCGTGGAGCCCAAAGTACCTGCCAGCCCGAGGGCCTGAGACTTTCCTACTGTGACCTGGTTGACAGGGGCTCCGTGATTCTCTCCGCTTCCCCCTGTCACCAGGCTGACCTCTCAGCAGGGACTGAGCAGGCGTCACAGTCCTGTGTTTCTGAGAAACAACTCAAGCTTAACCCAACCCCCGACTTCTGGCACAATGTTCTGTTTACTTTGAATTTTTCTTGCCTTGCCCTTGTTCTGCCCACCAACTTTTCATCAGGCATTCATTAGAATTAACAAGGCAACCTTTAATGGAGGGCCCATGTATTGAATCAAAATCTTCTTTAACACAGCATACTGTCTTAAATAGAGGTTTGGGGAGATGCAGTTTGGCCTTCTTGCAATAGTAATTATAGTTATGAGGATAATTATGCTTTGTATTTATGACAGTGCCTTCCCCAAGCATCTGTGTTCTCTACTGCAGCCCAGGTATCAGCAGCTGGGGACACGGGGGTTGGGGGGTGGGGGAGGGATGTTTGAGTCCAGCTGCTGTCCAGATGTTGGTGTTGCCTCCGTCACTAGCACCTCCGAGCCCCTGTTTGGGTTTGGGCGTGGGCACACATGCCTTCCCAAGTAGCATAAGATGATTCTGGTGCCAGAGCCTTCCTGTGTGAGGACCCTCTGAACAAGGGTGAGACTCCAAGAAACTGGAGGAGAAGGCAGTGCTCAAAGGTGGAGTCCTAAATGAAAGAAAAGTCCTCTGTGCCTCTGCCCATGCAGCACCCATAGATGGGTTGCCTTTCCTCTCATCTTGGACCCTAGTAGTCGCTCATTCATCAGCATCCAGCCTGAATCTGGGATGACCAACTCTCCTGAGCTGTCTGGGACTGAGAATGGACCCTTTAGCCCTGATGCAGGACTTTCAGTGCTAAAATTGGGAACGTTCTGGGTAAACTGGGACAAGTTGGTTCACCCTCCTGGAACCTTTGTATTCGGATTCTTTGTACTCCACCCTCTTATCACAGTGACCTTAGATAATTTACCTATCAACACAGACCTCATTCTCTTCCTGTGAAGTTAACTCATGGTTCTTATGGGAATTTAATGAGTTAATACATAAAAAGCATCTAGTACTGTACCTGGCATAAATACTCAGTGATGTTAGCTGTGCTTGTTGTTTTATTGAGCTGAGTGGGAACTTTGAAGTCACCTGGTCTCCATCTAGTGCAGGAATCCACTCTGTGGAGACCCTGCTTATCACATACCCCATGGTATAGCACTTAGTTCCTAACATGGGGACCTTTCCTTTAGGACTGGTGAACTATTCCCTGTTCTGTCAGCTCTGAGGACCCATAGAGAATGGGGCCCTCTTCTTGAAGACAGACATCTCATGGCTCCTTGAGGATATTCTCCTGCCTCCAGCCTGGGTCTTCTCTTCCCTGGGTAGGGTGACCAAAAGGAAAATAAAAGTGGTTAATTAACTGAAAGATAATCAGTCTCTTTATTGAAAGAATTGCAAATTAAAAGAAGGGATACCCCTGATCATATTAACTAATATTGTTAAAGAAATGACCCTCTTTCTTACTGGACAGAGGCATGTAAATTGGTGTAAATACTCTAGCAGTTCGGCAGTGTGTATCAGGAGCCATGTAGTTGTTTCCTGATTACATTTTCTTGTTCTTGACTATCTTACATCACTTTCCTATTTCTCTTTAGTCTTATTTTTTAGTTGAATAATATTGAGCATTTTAAATAATATGGATAACTATGTATCCTACTTATAGATCCTCTGTCACAATCTGCTGTTTGCCTTATTTTTTCTAAGCATCCAAGTATTTTTTTTTTAAGATTTTATTTATTTATTTTTAGAGAGGGAAGGGAGAGGGAGAGAGAGAGAAACATCAATGTGCGGTTGCTGGGGGCCACAGCCTGCAACCTAGGCATGTGCCCTGACTGGGAATCAAACCTGCGATGCCTGGTTTGCAGCCCACGCTCAATCCACTGAGCTACGCCAGCCAGGGCGGCATCCAAGTATTTTATATATTTTATACAGTTAGGTTTGTTGATCTGTTCCTTTGTGATTCTTTTATAGCTCCTGGATGTAGGAAGTCATCCTCATGTCATATTTTTTTAAAGATTTTATTTATTTATCTTTAAAGAGAGGAGAAGGGAGGAAGAGAAGGAGAGAAACATCAATATGAGAGAGAGAGAGACATTGGTTGGTTGCTTCTTGTGCACGCTCCAACCAGGGAATGAACCTGCAACCCAGGCTTGTGCTCTGACTGCTAATTGAACCAGCAACCTTTTGCATTGCGGGATGATGCCCAACCAACTGATCCATACTGGTCAGGGCCTCACATAACATTTTCAATTTCAAAAATATTTAAAGTATAATTTGATGTAGAATTTATTATTTTTTTTGGTTATTGAGTGTCTCTCTCTTTTTGCTTTCCCATAATTATTAATGGTAATTCTAACATCAGTTATTAATCCTTCCTTCCCTGATTTATTTGTGAGGCCTCCTTCATTAAATAATAACATTATTTATGGACCAAATTTTATGGCCTATATATTTTATTTCTATTATCTATTTTCCCTATTACCCCCTTTTTAAAATTATTATAGCCTTACAGTATTGGTTATATCTCAATCTTCTTTTCTTTTAGAGTTATGCTTGCTTATTACCCCAGTTGTGATTAAAACCATTTCACTCTGGCTGGTGTAGCTCAGTGTATTGAATGTGGGCCTGGGAAACAAAGTGTCGCTGGTTCAATTCCCAGCCAGGGCACATGCTTGGGTTGCAGGCCAGGTCCCCATTAG
This sequence comes from Tonatia bakeri, assembly GCA_004024845.1. Lineage (NCBI taxonomy): Eukaryota > Metazoa > Chordata > Mammalia > Chiroptera > Phyllostomidae > Tonatia > Tonatia bakeri. The sequence goes on along the minus strand of PVIA01004856.1, from coordinate 6,710 downwards.
GGGGTGCGTGAGAGGCAACCACACATCAATGTTTCTCTCCCTCTATTTCTCCTTCCCTTCCCCTCTCTCTAAAAATAAATGAAAACTTAAAAAAAATTAAAACCATTTCATCAAGTTAAAAACATGTTGGGATTTGATTAGGAATTACATTAAACAATCTATGTTTAAATCAATTTCTTTAAAAATCAACATTATTTCAGGGAGAAAAGATGGCAGCCAAGTAGGCGGAAGGTGACCCATTTGTTTCCCCAGCATGGATTTTTGACTGATCTTCTGACAACTGACCTGAGTAATCTGCAGAATCTCAGCTGATATGAATTGTTAAAGCCAATGTGTACAGAGGGTGCTTCGCTCTCTCCACACCTGCATAACAGCATACAATATGTGGTGGGCGGTGTGACTCTAAGTCAGCCAGCTGGAGGGAAGAACCCAACAAAGAATGACCCAACAACAACCAAAATGGAATTACAACAAGAAAGCCCACATAAATGGCATAAAGGGCAACCCAAGAGCATCCAGCTCAGGAGATCAAGGATACTGCACCACTGAGTTCCATAGGTCTACCACAGGAGGCCATCCCATGAAGACAGGGAGTCAGGGAGACAGGGTGTATTCTGTGATCTAATACACAGAAACAAACAAAAAGACTCACCTAAAATGGGAACACAAAGAAACAACTCCCAATTGAAAGAAAAGGAGGAATCCACAGAAAGAGTGCTATTGAAATGAAATTGAGGCAAGCAATCTATCAGTCATAGAGTTCAAAATAATGGTTATTATAAGGATGCTCAAGGAACTCAGTGAGAATTGCAAGGAAATTAATGGGAGCCACAAGGAACTTAGTAGGAACTACATCAGCATGAAAAAGGAAGTAGAGGAATAAGAGCCAGGAGGAAATGAAGAATACAATATCTGAAATGAAGAATACTCTAGAAGGAATTAAAAGCAGACTGGATGAAGCAGAGGATTGAATCAGCAAGTTAGAAGACAAGGTAGAGAAAAAACACCCAGTTAGAGCAACAAAACAAAAAAAGACTCGAAAAGAACAAGGATAGTTTAAGGGAGCTGCATGACAACATGAAACATAACAATATTCACATCATACAGATTCTAGAAAGCGAAGAAAAAGAGCAAGGGATAGAAAAACTATTAGAAAACATAGTGACAGAAAACTTCCCTAACTTAGTGAGGGAAAAATTCATGCATGTCCTGGAAGCACAGATGGTCCTAATCAAGATGAACCTGAAGAGGCCCTCTCTAAGACACATTATAATTAAAATGGCAAAATTTAAAAACAAAGAGAGAATTTTAAAGGCAGCAAGGGAGAAATAGCTAGTAACATACGAGGGAGCTCCAATAAGGCTATCAGCTGATTCCTCAACAATAATACTACAAGCCAGAAGGGAATGGAATAAAATATTCTGAGTAATGAAAAGCAAAGGCCTGCAACCAAGACTACTCTACCCAGCAAGGCTCTCAATTAAAATGGAAGATGGAATAAGGAGCTTCCCAAACCAAAAAAAAAAAAAAAAAAAGTCTAAAGGTATATATCTCCACCAAACCAGCATTGCAAGAGATGTTAATGGGTCTGCTTTAGGAAGATGAAGGAAAAGAGAGAGGAACACAAGTACAAAGGGAAAAATGGCAATGAATAAATATCTGTCAATAATAACTTTAAATATAAATGGATTAAATGCTCCACTCTTAATACATAGGGTAGCTGAATGGATAAGAAAATGACCTACAGATATGCTGTCTACAAGAGACCCACTTCAGAATAAAAGATCTACATGGGCTGAAAGTGAAAGGGTGGAAAAAAATATTCCAATGGACATGAAAAAAAAAGCTTGGGTAACAATACTTATATCAAACAAAATAGACTTCAAAACAAAGGCCATAACAAGAGACGAATAAGGTCACTACATGATACATAAGGGAATTGTCCAACAAGAGGATATAATCCTTGTAAACATATATGCACGCAACGTAGGAGCACCTAAATATACAAGTAAAATCTTGGAGGACTTTAGGAAAGAAATCAACAGTGAAACAGTCATAATAGGGGATTTGGACACCATGCTGTCAACAATGGATAGGTTGTCCCAACAAAAAATCAACAAGGATATTGTGGCATTGAATGACACTCTAGATCAAATGGACTTAATTGATATTTACAGAGCATTTCACCCCAAAGAAGAAAAGGTACATTCCTTTCAAACACACCTGGATCATTTGCAAAGAGAGACCACATGGTAGGACACAGAACAAGCCTCAACCAATTCAAGAAAATTGAAATCATATCAAGCATCTTCATGGATCACAATGGCTTGAAACTAGAAACCAACCTCAAGGAAAAAATCAAAAATGTTCAAATACATGGAGACTGAATAATGTTATTGAATAATGAATGGGCTAACAATGAGATCAAGGAAGAAATCAAAAAGTATCTGGAAACAATTGAAAATGAAACAACAACATAAAACCTTTAGATATAGCAAAGACAGTCCTGAGGGGGAAGTTCATAGCAATACAGGCCTACCTAAAGAAGATAGAAAAATCTCAAATAAGAGTTCCAGCCAAGATAGAGGCGTTGGTGGAAACCATTCGCTTCCTCACACAATGAAAAGGAGGATAACAACCAATCTAAAATCAACAAACAACCAAAATCCCCAGAAAATCAAACTGCATGGAACTCTGACAATCAAGGAATTAATGAAAAAATCAACCAAAATAACCAGATCAGTCAGGTGGGCCACATAGGCCGACTCAGAAAAACCCCAGTGAGGGGCTGAGGGGCAGGGCTGACTGCCGGGTTCAGCAGAGCTGCCTGGGAGGGACTGACTTAAGGGGAAAACTGACTCAGACCTGACTGTGGGCTACAGCTGGGGCTGCCACAGTGGGAGATGGGAGACAGTTCCAGTCTAACAGAGAGTCTGATGGAAAGTGCACTAGAGACGAGCAGGCAGCTGCACTGCTCCCTCTCTGGCCCCTCCCCCACAGGCAGTGCAGAAAGGAGGGGTGCGCTGCCTCGGTGAATACCTAAAGCCCCACCTATTACAACTTAACAGGTGTGCCAAGACAAAAAAATATGGCCCAAATGAAAGAACACAGCAAAACCTCAGAAAGAGAGCTAAGCAACGAGGAGACAGCGAACCTGTCTGATGGAGACTGTAAAACCCTGGGAATCAACATGCTCACAGAACTGGCTAAACTTGATCAAAAAATGAAAGATACCCAAAGTGAAATAAAGCAAAATATTCAGGGAACCAACAATGACAAGAAGGAAACCAGGATTCAAAGCAACGATTTGGAACAAAAGGAAGAAATAAACATCCAACTGGATCAGAATGAAGAAACAAGAATTCAAAAAAATGAAGAAAGGCTAAGGATTCTCCGGGGCAACCTGAAATGTTCCAATATCTGAATTATGGGGTGCCAGAAGGAGAAGAACAGCAGCAAGAAATTGAAAACTTATTTGAACAAATAATGAAGGAAAACTTCCCCAATCTGGCAAAAGAACTAGACTTCCAGGAAGTCCAGAGAGTCCCAAAGAAGTTGGATCCAAAGAGGAACACACCAAGGCACATCATCATTAAGTTACCCAAGATTAAAGATAAAGAGAAAATCCTATAAGCAACAAGAGATAGGGAGATAGTTACCTACAAGGAGTTTCCTTAAGGCTGTAAGTTGATGTTCTCAAAAGAAACCTTATAGGCAAGAAGGATCTGGAAAGAAGTATTTGAAGTCATGAAAGACAAGGAACTACATCCAAGATTACTCTATCCAGCAAAGCTTTCATTTAGAATGGAAGGGCAGATAAAGTGCTTCCCAGGTAAGGTCAAGTTCAAGGAATTCAGCATCACCAAGCCCTGATTATATGAAACATTAAAGGGACTTATCTAAGAAAAAGAAGATAAAAAATATGAACAATAAAATGATAACAAACTCACAACTATCAACAAGTGAACCTAAAAGAGAAGAAAAACAATTGGAAACAAGGAAGTAAAACTTCTTATTTGCAGATGACATGATAATGTATATAGCAAACCCTGTAGTTTCCACCAAAAAACTACTCAACCTAATAAGTGAATCTGGCAAAATAGGATAAAAAGTCAGTATTCAGAAATCAATGGCATTTTTGTACGCCGACAATGAACGATCAGAAAGAGAAACTAGGGAAAAAATCCCATTTTCTATAGCAACAAAAATGACCAAAGAGGTAAAAGACCTGTACTCAGAAAACTATAGAACAGAAGAAAGAAATTGAGGAAGATACAAATTATTGGAAGCATATGCTGTGTTCATGAATTGAAAGAATTATCATTAAAATGTTCATACTGCCCAAAGCAATCTATAGATTCAACGCAATTCCTGTTAAAATACCAATGGCATATTTCAGAGATCTACAACAAATATTTCAAAAATTTATATGGAACAAAAAAAGACCCTGAATAGCATCAGAAATTTTAAGGAAGAAGAATAAAGTTGGAGGAATCACAATACCTGGATGTAAAACTATACTATAAGGCCACTGTAATCAAAACAGTCTGGTACTGGCATAAGAACAGACACATAGATCAATGGAACAGAACAGAGAGCCCAGAATAAATCCATGTCTCTGTGGTCAATTAATATTTGACAAAGGGGATATGAGCATACAATGGAGTTAAAATAGTCTCTTCAATAAATGGTATTTTGGGAGAACTGTACTGATACATGCAAAAAAAACCCCAAAACCCAAAACAAAAATACTAGAGCACCAACTTATACCATACACAAGAATAAACTCAAAATGGATAAAAGACTTAAATATAAGTCTTGATACCATAAAAGTAGCAGAGAAAAGCATAGGTAGAAAAATTTCAGACATCCTATGTAGCAATGTTTTTGCCAATATATCTCCTAGGGCAAAGGGAAATAAAGGAAAAAATAAACAAATGGGGCTATGTCACATTAAAAAGCTTCTGCGTGGCTAAAGAAACCATCATCAAAATGAAAAGGGAACTGACTGTATGGGAAAACATATTTGCCAGTGATACCTCAGACAAGGGTTTAATATCCAAAATATATAAAGAACTCACAGAACTCAATGCCAGGAAGACAAACAATCCAATTGAAAAATGGAAGGACCTGAACAGAGACTTCCCCAAGGAGGACATACGGATGGCCCATAGACATATGAAAAAATGTTCAACATCACTAGCCACCAGAGAGATGCAAATTAAAACCACAATGAGTTTATCACCTCACACCTGTCAGAACAGTGATCATTAATAAATCAACAAACAACAAGTGCTAGTGAGAATGTGGAGAAAAGAGAACCCTAGTGCACTGTTGGTGGGATTGCAGACTGGTGCAGCCACTGTGGAGAACAGTATGGAATTTCCTCAGAAAATTAGAAATGGAACTGCCTTTTGACCTGGCAGTTCCACTGCTGGGACTGTATCCTAAGAATCCCAAATCACCAGTTCAAAAGAACTTACGCACCCCAATGTTCACAGCAGCGTTATTTTTAATAGCCAAGTGCTGGAAACATCCTAAGTGCTGATCAGTAAATGAGTGGATCAAAAAACTGTGGTACATTTACACAATGGAATGCTCCACAGCAGCATGAAAAGAGCTCCTACCCTTCATGACAGCATGGGTGGATCTGGAGAGCTTTATGCTGAGTGAAATAAGCCAGGCGGTGAGAGACAAATACCATGTGATCTCACCTATAAGTGGAACCTAATCAACAAAACAAACAAGCAAGCAAAATATAACCAGAGACATTAAAATAAAGAACAAACTGACAGTAACCAGAGGGGTGAGAGGGGGTAACAGGGGAAAGAAGGGGAAGGGACTGGTTGATAAACATGTATAAGTGACCCACGGACATGGACAATGGTGTGGGGATTGACTGTGGGAGTGGCGGGTGGGCTGGGGGCAGGGGAGGGCAAAGTGTGAAAAATTGGGACAACTGTAACAGAATAGCAATAAAAAATAAATTAAAATTAATAGCAAAAAATTTTTCAATATTTTGACTTGTCATTAGTGAGTATATTATAGCTTCACCTACAAATCTATTTTTAAAACGTCTTTGTGAACTTTCCTACTTTTCTTAATATTGCGTTAGCCAGAAAGTTTGGTTTTTCCATAAGAGGTCACTAGTAGCACTTAGTTGTCTTTAACTTCATTCAAAACAATTTTGTTAGATTGTATTGTGGCAGCTGTTGTATCAGCATGCATTTAAAAAAACTTATCAAAATTGGTGAATTTTTGTGTCGCCATTTAATATTGAAGATGGAAGAAAATATGCAACATTTTTGGCATATTATGCTTCATTTTTTCAAGAAAGGCAACTACAATGCAAAGAAAAGATCTGTGCAGTGTGTGGAGAAGGTGCTGTGACTGATCGAATGGGTCAAAAGTGGTCTGCGAAGTTTTGTGCTGGAGCTTTCTCCCTGGACGATGCTCCATGGTTGGGCAGAGCAGTTGAAGTTGAAAGCAATCGAATCAAGACATTAATTGAGAGTTCCGGCCAAGATGGAGGCATAGGCAGTCGCACTGTGCTTCCTTGCACAACCAAGACTGAAAACAACAAAGATTGAGAAACAATTAACAACCAGAACAGAGGGAAATTAATTGAACAGAAGTCGGGCTCCAGTACATCCAGACCGGTAAGGAGCGGCGGAGTCGGGAGGCCTGCGAAGTGGGGTCGAGAGGCGCTG